>QEPC01011163.1:2169125-2190886 GCA_003113815.1 Sphenodon punctatus
CTCGCCTCGCCTCTGGGTCTTACTCTTTTCTTTTTTAAAACAAAAATCCAGGCTGGGCAGGGTGGGTGGGGGGTGTCCCCCCTTCCACCCGCGCAGCCTGGGAGGGGGAGGGGGAGGAATTTATTTCATTGGTTTCAATGGGGACACAGCGCCCCATTGAAACCAATGTAATAAATCTGGTACCGGCATACCGGATTTAATCCGGGAATCCGGTTTTCGTAGAACCAGTAACCGGTAAATCCGGTAGCTGGTAATGGGCCCGGGGTCCCACCACTACTGGGTACCAGAAGAAGCCAAGCACTGGACAGGCTTTCTCCTTAAAGGAAGCCATTGCAGTGGGAAGATGGGGGGCATTTTCAATATTGGGTGGGGGTGTTGATAACAGCAGAGAATGATTCTGCCCTCTCCTCCCCCCTCCCCCCGCAAACTGGGACAGGATGCAGCAGGATATTGGAAGGCTACATTCAGTGTTGGACATCGTAGCCAAAATTACTAATCTAGTGTTAATGACTTGGAAAAGCACAGATGTCCATTGTTGTGTACCAGCCTGTGGACACTGTTTGCACAAGCAAAGGCTTAATCTCAGAAAATAAATATGGGCAGAGGGAAATACTCTTGCTTTCTCATTCAGGGATTATTTGCATAATGACCATCTGGAATTTAAGTGCAGTTTTTCAATAAAAAGGCACAAAGATACTCTTTCCCTTTGCGCACGGTAGAGGTTCCTCATTGTCTTATCTGCTCATTGTCAAATGCAGTATGATCGTGACTAGCTGATGTAAATCATTTCCCAACACATAAGGTGCTGTTTTCGCCTTGCCTGTTTGTTTACACACTGGGCTTCATCCCAAGATGATTGACGTTAGGGTGAGTTTTACCACAGACTTCCATGGGAAAGGAAGGAGGCTCCTTTGAAGACACAAGTCATAAACACAATAAAATTGCACAATAAAACAAGCAAGTGACTGCATAGTCCTTGCTCACAGTAGTAGTCACATTGAATTGCATGGAGATAATTGTCTGACAGATGTAAAAGAAAGGTCACAAATCACAATATGTACTTCTTGACTACTATATCCCCCTAGAAGAGCACCTCTGCCTTCATTGATCAAACTCCCCCACCCCCGAGACCTGCCAATCTACTTGCCACTCTCACCTGCAGGGCGCACCAGAGAGTTCCTTCCTTAAACCTTTCAGTTAATGGGGTTTACATCTGCAAAGACTGCTGTCATCAATCCAAGGGATTACAGGACTGGGCTGATAATTATTCCAATTAATCGTACGGAACATGTTGATGATGAGGCACTTCCTACAGCAAACACTGCTTTACTAGAAGCAGCGTACAAACAGAATGGGAACCATCATTCACTCCAGAATATTCATTTTGGCTGATGTGAAAGTTTCTTCTGTTCAATCTTCTACAATACTCCCCATTCACTCTTATTTTCTCTTTTAAAGACATATTTTACTGTAATTTGTACATATTTACCTTGTCTGAAGTTGGAAAGCCCCCCAGACGCTAACACAAAGCTTTATTTTGGGACTTGTAATAAGTGACTAAATTGTCCACTTACATGCAGAGTAAACTGAATAAATTAGTCAGGCATTAGATGGAAACTAAATCCAGACACGTACATTTCTTGCCATTCAAGGGGTTGTTTTTTCCTGCAGTAAGAATAAGCTGTAAAGAAATGAGCAGCACTGTTATTTTTTATGTTTTAGCAATTTGATTTGGGACTACAAGGCTGCCTGATTTATTGTCCTGGATAAAACCTGCCTGTTTCCAACAAAAGATGGCATTCTTTCATATCAGGTATGGAATGCATAGACTAGAGGTTCCCAAACTATGGGTATAGATCCCAGCTGGGTTTATGCCATTTGTGGATGGAGTCACAAGCCTGACTGATATTTGATATCCTTTGCTTGCCTTTGTTGCCATCAAGGGTCATATTTTAATCTCAAAATGGAGTCACACAGGCAAAAAAAAAACCTGGAAACAACGGACAGACTCTTGAGCTATACACTGTGGAATAATAACAGAAGGCTTCAGGGGAGTATGAGAGAAAGTCCCACCTCCTGACCCACCAAGGCCACTCCCTGACCTGTCATGAAGTCCCCTTCACCGCCGTAATGGCGGTGATGAGGTAATTGCCAAGCCCCCATTGGAGACACAGGCGGGAGCTTGGGGGAAGGGCCAGCAGAGTGCGGTAGAGCGCCCGTGCCAGCAAAGGGGTTGCTATGGCAACCAAGAGAGAGCGCATGTGCAGAGGAGCTGCGCAGGGGAGAATTAACAGACCCACCATTTGTAGGGAGGGCGGAGCCGTTCAGGACGCAAAGAAGCAGCATTCAGCATGGGACACGGGGAAGTCAGCAGCAAGCAATCCTTGCTGCTGAGCTGTGCCACGTGGCTGGGAAAGGCCTGCTAGAAGGAGCTAGAGTGGAGTGAAAATGGGCCACACAAAAAAGAAGGCGGTGGTAAAAAAGCATCCCCAACTAGCGGGGAGCCAACCATTGAGCAGGGGTAACCCTGAAAGGGAGGCAATGGAGGAAGGTGAGGGGGTCCCAACCAGGGGGGAATTGATGGCATGCTTAGCAGCTTGCGAGGCCTTGCTGCAAGCCCGCACCTCAAGCGCAGCAGCACTGGCACCCCCGGCCACAGAGGACCTGATTTATCAGGAGCTAGAGGGGGCTTATTTTGACCCTCAGCAACTGGGCCAACACACCATTAGAGACCAAGATCCACCCCCTTCCTCACTGGAGGGCCCTAGGCGGGGCACCAGGGTGGTAACCCCACTTGCACAATATAGAGATGCAGGGGGAGCAGCCCCTGGGGGGGCAGATCTACCCTTGCCCAAGCCGACCACACCAGGTCTGGGACATGCAAATCCCCTCCGCGGCAGATGGGTCCCAGGCAAGTGGCCCTCATCCAAGAAGGTGGGCTGGGGGGTCAAAGCACTGAAGGGAATCCGGGCACAGCAGACCGGGAACACTACCCTACAGGGAGGCTGTCCCCCAGGGGAACAGTTGGGGAACATTCCAACCATAGGGACCCACTGGGGGTACCGGGCCTGGCCCGATACCATAGACAAAGTATGGGCAGGCCAACCACGACTGTACTGGGGGCACTAATAGCGGCACCGGGTAATATAGGCGAGTACGATGTTCATGGAGAAATATCTTCAATAACAGGTGACGGACCCCGGGCGGCCCGGAGATGAAGGGAGGACCATCACCAACAAGAGGGGGATGCAGACCATGCCATGTGGAGGCGTATCCGGGTGATCGAGGAGGCCCTTCAAAGTGAGCCTACGGGTCGCCCCGTGAGGGTTCACAGAGATGGACCCAACACAAGTGGACCACCCCAGGATATGTCATATGGTGAGTCTAACAACCCTGGGGGGCAGGTACCCACCGCCACGAGGAGTGGTGAGGCGCCCTCCGTGGGGGGGTGGCTCGGTGGGANACACTACCCTACAGGGAGGCTGTCCCCCAGGGGACCACCCCAGGATATGTCATATGGTGAGTCTAACAACCCTGGGGGGCAGGTACCCACCGCCACGAGGAGTGGTGAGGCGCCCTCCGTGGGGGGGTGGCTCGGTGGGACAATTAGTAGTGGAGTGGTACAGGGGCCTCCAGGCTGGTCCGGGCAGGGTGGTGACAGCAGTCGGGTGGGTCCGGCCCGACCACTTTCATCAGCCCAAGGACAACACGCCACAGGCCCGCACCTACAACAGGTCAATGGGGCTTGGGCATGGGTATTCCTGGCCATTCCGCCTATAGCACAATTGGGGGCGGCTGCACCTCCCACCTGCAGCACACCGGTGTTGACCGTAAGCCAGGAACCTGCCCCAGCCCTCCCTCATGCAGGGGCAGGGAGACCAGCAGTTGTACGCCTATCGGGCAGTGTAATTGCGGATGTTGCAGCCCCGTTTGGCAGCCACTTACCCTTGCAACTAAGGAGAAGATATGGTGGGGGGAATATGTAGATCTATATGCATTATTGTTTAGCGACCCGATAGTGGATCACTCCAAACCAGAAGGGGAGAAAGAGAAAGAGAAATTTAAGCGCCCCAAAACTGACCGAAACTGGTCAAATTGGACCTCCACCTTCGTGGTTAATATGGGGGTAATAATGTAAGCTGATCCGGGGCGGGGACTGGAGCTCCATAAATACACGGATATAGTCTGAAGAGCCCCTGGCACCGGTCCTCCAGGGATGTGGCTGCGCTATGACAAAGCATTTCATCATAGGGCAGCAAATACCCCGGGTCTGTGTTGGGATTCCCACACCCCAGACATATGGCTGGAGTGCATGGTTGATGCAGAGGGCACATCGGTCAGACAGCAGCCACCCATTAGTTTTGGGGGGGGGGAGTGACCCTAGCCAACGAGCTGTACCGTGGGGAAGGTCAGAGAAAAAGACAGGTGGGACCCAGCCTGTGCTGGGAATATAAGAAAACCGGCCTGTGCAATAGGTCCCATTGCAGGTTTCACCATGCATGCTCCAGTTGTGGTGGTGAGCATCCTGAGAGCATGTGTTATCGACCCCGACAGAAGGGAGGTGGAGGCCGATACGGCACCGGAAGCAGACCTGGAAAAGGGGGCCAGGGCGGGACCACAGGGTCCCGCCCTCAAAAGGGGGCCAACACCAATTCAAATTGAGGCCCTTGAAAAAGCCCTGAGCATGCACCCGTATAGAGCCGAAGTAGATTACGTGGTGCAGGGTTTTAGGAACGGCTTCATAATACCAGCTGGTCCAGCTGAATGCCCCAAAAAGTCAAGAGCCTTAAATCCATAGATGGTCACGACGATCAAGTTAGGAAAAAGATAGATAAAGAGGTAGCCGAAGGCAGAGTTGCTGGTCCTTTTGAACAGCCACCCATGCAAGACCTAGTTCTGTCACCGTTGGGCATAGTTCCCCCAAAAAACCAAGGCGAGTTTAGGTTGATTCACCACCTGTCCCACCCTCGGGGCGCCTCAGTAAACGATCCCATATCAAAAGAACTGGCAACAGTCAGGTATGCGTCCTTTGACTTGGCGATCGAGAAAGCGAGGAGCATGGGGAAAGGGGCGCTTTTGGCCAAGTATGACATCAAATCAGCGTTCCCCAGTAGCTTCCACCTGTTGGGGTTTCAATTCGGGGGGAAATATTATTATGACCAAGCAATACCCATGGGGTGTTCTATATCCTGCTCGGCATTCAAACGATTCAGTTCACTAGTTGAATGGATCTTCAAACAACAGTGGAAGGGAGGCGACTTAACAAAATACTTAGACGACTTCCTGATCATAGCCCCACTGGGGAAGGGGTAATGCTCGATCGCCTTAAGGCTATTCCAGGAGATGGCTGGTGAGCTTGGGATACCCATTGGCCCCAAGATGACCGAGGGCCCCTCCATGTTCATAACTTACTTGGGCATAGAATTGGATACGGAACAAAAATTGTCTAGGCTCCCAAATGACAAACTAGAAGACTTAAAGGGTAAGATCCAAGAATGCATGCTCTCACAAAAGATCACAGTGAGGGCCTTGCAGTCCTTAGTGGGCAGGCTCAATTTTGCATGCTGGGTGGTCGCACCAGGCAGAGCATTTTTATCCAGACTATATGGTAAACTAAGGGGAGACCTTCCCACCCCACCCCCCATAGGATCATGGTGAATCAGGACATGAAGCAGGACCTCAGGTCTTGGCTTGATTTCCTGACTGAATACAATGGGGTGAGTTTTTGGAGAGAAAAGTGGCTTCTAAGCAGCGACCTCCAGGTGCATTCTGACGCCGCCGGCGGAGCAGGGTTTGGGGTGTACTTTCAGACAAGATGGTGTGCAGAGCCTTGGCCACCGATATGGCATGAGACGGGGGTAACGAAGGATCTAACATTCCTGGAGCTGTTCCCCATAGTGATAGCAGTATTACTATGGGCCGAACAGTTCGCTAATTGCACTGTATTATTTTGGTGCGACAGCATGGCGGTTGTGCATATAATAAATACTTTAACATCTCGTTCCCCCGGGTCATGGCACTTGTACGGGCCATGGTAGGGTCTTGCCTACGGAACAACATATTGTTTACAGCATGTCACGTCCCGACTCCCCGGTATTGACAATGGCATAGCCGATGCCCTCTCTCGCTTTCAGATCAAGCGATTCTGGGAACTAGTACCGGAGGTCAGAGAGTTCCCCGACCCCCTTCCTCCGGGGGCATGGAGCCTTGGGAGCTAGAAGTACAGAATATCGTGCAGGGATCCCTGGCTCCCAGAACCCAGGCAGCTTATGGTAGGGCATTTCGGGAGTTCCAGGCATATAGAATCAGTAAGGGATGGGCAACGGGCTTTCCTATTGCCGAGCCTGAAGTCCTGCAATTTGCCATGTCACTCCGACAAAAAGGTTTAGCAGGGAGCACCATAGGGGGTAAGATAGCAGCCTTCAATTTTGTTAGCAAGATGAAAGGACACCCATCCCCTGACAATGGGTTTTACATGAAACGTATGCTGGAAAGCTGAGCCAGAACGGTACCGGCCCCAGCTACCGCCAGGGCCCCCATAACCACCCCTATATTAGTCCGTATAGTAGGAACATTACCCGATGTATGTCATGATGCTTCTGAGGTACAGTTGTTTACTACTGCATAAGCTGTAACATACTTTGGGGGCTTCAGGATAAGCGAGGTGGTCCCATCATCCGGTAGACACCTTTCCGGTCGGGCCTTCGGGATAGAAGATATCACATGGAAATCCAAGATCTTGAGAATGAAACTGAGGCGGTCGAAGATGGATCAGAGGAGTAGGAGAATGAACATCGAATTGTTCAGATCCAGGCAGGAAGGGATATGCCCAGTCAGACAGATGAGACAATATTTAGTAGGGGTGGGAATTTCGGTTCCCCGGTATCCAATACTGCTGTACCGGCTGTATCGGATTAATCCGGTAATTGGGGGTACCGGTGCCGGTTTCCCGTGCTGGATTTTTTTACATTGCGGCCATTGAAATAAATGGCCGCAATGTAAAAGAAAAGAAAAAAACAAAAAACCCTTTCCCTCCCCCATCCAGGCTGCACGGGTGGAAGGGGGGACATTCCCCACCCACCTTGCCCAGCCTGGATTTTTTTTAAAAAAAAAAAATTATCTGAAGTCCCTGCTAGTGCGGGCTCCGGGCCGCCACCATGCCACCGGCAGCGACCTGGACCCCACACCAGCAGGTACTAGGGTGATCCCTAGGGTCGGGGGTGGTTTAACACACACCCCACCCAAGAGATCACCTACCTTTTGAGCTATGGGCGGCGGCAGAGGCTGCACGGCGGTCCGGAGGCTTCAGCAATGGCTGGCTTCAGCACTTTACTAGACCTTCCGGGGAAACCCAGAAGTTCCCCAGAAGGCCTAGTAAAGTGCTGAAGCCAGCCAGCACTGAAGCGGCCGGACCGCCATGCTGCCGTCACCGATGACCGGAGCACAAAAGGTAGCCAATCCCTGGGTGGGGGGGTAGAGTGATCCGTGGGTTGGGGTGGGTGTTAAACCACCCCCCACCCCAGGGATCACCCTAGTACCTGCTGGTGCGGGGTCCAGGTCACCGCCGCCACCATGGCGGCAGCCCGGAGCCTGCACTAGCAGGGACTTCAGGTAAACAATTTTTTTTTTAATCCAGACTGGACAGGGTGGGTGGGGGGTTTCCCCCCTTCCACCCGAACAACCTGGAAGGGGGAGAGGGGAGGTATTTTTTTTCCCCCATTGATTTCAATGGGGACAGTTCCCCACTGAAATCAATGTAAAAATACCGGTACCAGTATACCTGTTCTAATCTGGTAAACCGGTTTTGGGAAAACCGGTATCCGGTTTTTTGCCTGAAGTCCCACCCCTAATATTTAGACATATGCCCACAGGTGGCTGGAATATTATTCCGCCATCAGAACTTGGCCCCTTTCACATGTTACCAGTTCAGTGAAGTCCTTAGGACAGCATTGGACCGGTCTGGCCTCCCTTCAAGTGAATACGGGTCACATTCATTCAGGATAGGTGCTGCCACAACTGCAGCAGCAGCAGGTTTGCCAATTGAGGCAATCGAGGCGGTAGGGCGGTGGCGGTCGAATGCATACAAAAAATATGTAAGGCTCTATTGACAATAATCAATTGTGTCTCCCGTGCCCAGGGCCTAGGTACCCTGAGGCCAAAAAACAAGAGGTGTGGATCGTGGGTCACATCCTGGTCCACTGGTCCAGAAACGCTGCCATGCGGACTGACTGGGGCCTCCAACTGGGATTGGGTTACAAAGCAATGATTAGATGGTATGGAACTGGGGGCATGAGATGCGACCAGCTGCTGCCGAAGTTGAAATCAATTAGCCAGGAAGTAACACCACATATATTAGTGATCCATTTAGGGGGAAATGACATCCTGGCTCAAAAAGGGGTTAACCTACTGATCAAAATTAAGAAGGACTTGTTTGTGGTTAAGAGTTTGTTTAAACACGTTCAGATAAGTTGGACTAGTTTTGTACCCAGACTTAAATGGGGTGGGGCTATTAATCCTCCCAAAGTTGATAAAGTGCGCAGAAACCTCAACCGGGAGATAGCAAAATGGATCGTTAGGATTGGAGGAACGACCATTCAGCATACGGACATTGTATACGGCCGGCCAGAGCTGTTTAGGGAATACGGGGTTCATCTCTCCCCAGCAGGAAATGAGTTATACCTAAAGAACTTGGCCCAACACCTGGAGAAGTTACTGAAGGAATAGGCAGTGGGTGTCGGGGGAGGCTGGGATTGGCTCCTCCTTTGTGGCGGGGGTCCAGTATGCTATAGTAGGATAAATAGGTAAGAATAGGATAAGATGAGTCATCTCCTTAAGAGATGGGGAAGTGACACCCTGTGCGAGGGGAGAGCAGTAAGCATCACCCTGGGAGGTGTACCAGGCGAGGGCAGTAAGTACATGCACAGTCTGCTGGCTTTGCTGGTACTCACCTCCTTACTCAAGCCCATTGTTGGGCCTGTTCCCTTTCGGCCAGAGCCAGGGTGCTGTCGAAGGGGGAATTTAGTTTGTGAGTACTGACATGGGAGGGTACATCCCGGTCAGTACCCGAGTTAATAAGAATTAAGTAGCTAGCATACTGGACCCATATTGCTGGTGCAATCACCCACTGGCCTGGTTGAATCTCTTTGAATAAAGTGCTGCCAAGTTTTAAACCAAGTACTGCCTCTGTGTCTCATTGGGGGGTGCACCGGCAAAGAACATGACACCCCACTGCATCAGATTAATGGTCCCCGTAGCCCAGTGTCAGCCAACGAGGGGCAAGCCCTGTCACCATGGTCAATAAACTCTATCTCCGAGCAAATAAGCTCCACTCCCTTTCACACTTACACCCACACACATACACCTCTCTCCCAATGTTTCAAGTGCATAAAGAGGGACAGAAGCTCTCCTGCTTACCATTCAACTTAGTTTCTTGTCATTCCATCATCACCTCCATTGTCCTTTCAAGTGCTTTTCCTGGGAGACAAACAGGAAAGACGTGCTGAAGGTTTGAATACCAGTCTTTTTGTCTCTGGGTGAAAACAGACATGACGCTAACCACCCTTTAACCACCCTTGGTGGTTATTTATGCATGTTGCAGGGCTGTATTGGTGCCCTATGCAGCCCTGAAACATGCATAAATGACCACCAAGGGTGCTTAAAGGGTGGTTAGCGTCATGTCTGTTTTCACCCTCTGTCTCCTGGAACAGGGACAGTGAGATTCAGCACCCAAAGAGGGACCATCCCACCTAAATAGGGACTGTTGGGAGGCATGGTATCCTTTTCCAACAGTGGCCAGGACCAGAAGCTACAGGAAAAGCACATAGAGGGATCCATTCCCTGTGTGCACCCAGATGAGACAGGAGGGGCGGCTACCACACCTTGGGTAGCCTTACCCCTCCCTGGGCAGCCGGGCCATGCGATGCAGTGCATCATGTGGCCAGCAGCATCCAGATGTTCCCCCTGCCCCAGGGCAGGGCGAACAGCTGCCTGCTATGCGATGTGTCCTCAGAAAAATTCTAAGAATACGTCATGGAACAGTCTTACCCCACATGGGGTAAGGTTGCACAGAGCAGGGCAACTTGTGTGGCTGGGCTCCTTTTGCCTGCTGCAGGGCGAGCTCCATGGCAGCGTTGTGAGCAGCAGGTTCTGGCACCTGTGACACATGGCCACATCATGGCTGGGGGGTAGGATTTTGGACTGTCTGGGGGAACAAGACGGGGCACAGGTGGATGAATGCTCATTTGGCTCCATGTGGCCGGCTCCTCCCACTTGCCCTGCAGTGTGGTGGTGGCGATAGCCCACCTGGGGCCCCATGGGGATTGGGCCCTCTCCGCTCATGTGACCTCACCCCTCTGTTGCTCATTCTAGCTTCATAGAATATTTGGCCGTTTTTAAACGGGCATGACTGGGGGCGGGTCCGTGTTGCTGTATGGACTGGCCGTTGGCCATCCACACATGTTGAGTGAGTGGAGGGGGATTCAAACAGGCCAGGGTTGGATGTGTCCCCTACCCATGCATGTTTTTGCATGCCCCTGCACGGAGCATCCTCGATTTTTCCACAATGCTCCATGAGTGGACATGAGTAGGCACTGCATGGGTCACAGGAGCACGTGCCCTCCCACACCACCTCCAGATGGGTGTGTGACTGAGTGTGGGATGGGTGGACCGGCAAGGGTTCATCTCATCTAAAAACAGCCTTTGTTGCTGTCTGGGGTCAGAAGATTATATTTAAATGTCAAAAGGGGAGCATAAGCCCTTTGGGGTAGGAACTTTTCTATAACTACTGATTGTACAGTGCCAGGTACATTGCTTGCATTATATAAATAAAATAAAATAATAAGAATAAGAATAAATAAGAATAAGAATTAATTAATAATTAATTCAAGCAAAAATTTGGGAAACCATTGTTCCAAGGGTTTTTTAATATATATAAATGGCAAAAATAAGGCACAGTGAAATTGGGTGATTTTGCCAAAGGTCTATTAAGCGGCCTGTACCCCCAAACTTTATATTGTAAGTCCTGTCAGTCAGGTGCTACCTGTGCTTCTGCGAACAAAGGAGCTAAGGTCATTAAGTCAGAGAGTCCCTTTTACGTAAACTCCCTAAAATCTCTTTAACTACTCATTCTCACTCTCGCAACCTCATACCTACAGGGAGTCACGTAGAGTGGGGCAACTCACATTGACCCTATCCTGGGTGCAACGTTTGAGATGGGTGTATGCCAGACATATTAATCATGTTAGCAGATACAATCTGAATCTGAATTCTTTGTCTGTTTACAATAGTGTAGTGGTAATTATAAAATTTCAGGAGCTCTTCATGAGAGCCCCCGCCCCCAAATCTTCCAAGGTTGCTGAGGGGGGGCCACAGGAAAAGCACCAGAGCTCTGTTCACCCATGTTCCTGCTCTACTGCACCACTGTCTATTTACTAGGGATGGGACATCTGGCAAAAAAACCAGCTACTGGTTTTACCGGTTACCGGTTTGCAAAAAACCGGTTTACTGGATTAAAACCGGTTTACCGGTGCCGGATCTATTGCATTGATTTCAATGGGGAACTGTCAGTGTCCCCATTGAAATCAATGGGGGGGAAAAACAATCCCTCCCCCTCCCAGGCTGTGCGGGTGGAAGAGGGGACAGCCCCCACCCACCCTGCCCAGCCTGGATTTTTTTTAAAAAAAAAAATTCCCGAGTTTTCCCCAGCAGGTAGGTACTAGGGTGATCCCTGGGGTGGGGGATGGTTTAACACACACCCCACCCCAGGGATCACCCTACCCCCCCACCTAAGGATCGCCTACCTTTGGTGCTCTGGGCGGCGGCGGCAGCACGGCGCTCCGGGCAGCTTCAGCGCTGGCTGTGGTTGCCGGCTTCAGCGCTTACTAGGCCTTCCGGGGAACTTCCAGGTTTCCCCGGAAGGCCTAGTAAGCGCTGAAGCCGGCAACCACAGCCAGCGCTGAAGCTGCCCGGAGCGCCGTGCTGCCGCCGCCGCCCAGAGCACCAAAGGTAGGCGATCCTTAGGTGGGGGGGTAGGGTGATCCCTGGGGTGGGGTGTGTGTTAAACCATCCCCCACCCCAGGGATCACCCTAGTACCTACCTGCTGGGGAAAACTCGGGAATTTTTTTTTTNATCACCCTAGTACCTACCTGCTGGTGCGGGCTCCGGGTCGCCGGCTGTGGCCCGGAGCCAGGGACTTCGGGGGAAAAAATTTTTTAAAAAAAATCCAGGCTGGGCAGGGTGGGTGGGGGGTGTCCCCTCTTCCACCCGCGCAGCCTGGATGGGGGAGAGGAAAGTGGTTGGGTTTTTTTTTTCTTTTTTTACATTGCAGCCATTCATTTCAATGGCCGCAATGTAAAACAATCCGGCATGGGGAACCGGTACCGGTACCCCCAATATCCGGATTAATCCGATACTGCCGGTACAGCAAAATACCGGCAGTATCGGATACCGGATAATCCGAACTTCTCACCCCTACTATTTACACCACAGCTGAGGACATTTTTCCTTCCCAGGGGTCACTTTGAATATGAACACATGCTCCAAAGGCCACATAGAAGATGCGGGGGTGGCGGGGGTGCTTAAGCAATCACTCAGGAAGAGGAGCATCCAGATCATGGATCTGCAAATTCTGCACTATGAATCTGTCTCCTATCGTGTGCATTGATCATCTCTGTTCCCCTACTCTGAACTCAGTTTTTCAATGCTTAGGGATAGGAACCAGCTGACTCCAGAGGCCAGATCCAGGAACTGCAAAGGAGCCACATAAAAACTAGACATGGGCCTCATTTGGTCCCCAGGCCTGAGGTTCAACATCTTCAGTTGACACCTTGGAGTCAGGTAAACAAGGTTCAATTGTGCCCTATGTGGCTTTAACTATATAAAGAGTAGGGGGTTGTATTCCCAGCAGCCTGATGATCTGAACATGGTTTGTCTTCTGAATGAGAGTTCAGTTTCGACTGAAAGCTGGATTTGACTGCTGTATTATGGTGTACAGTATTCTAATAAAAACAGCATGACAACATGGCTTTTGTTGGCGCATCCAGAATGAGGCAAGGACAACAGTTATTGGATTTAAATGGCCACACTCTTTATTCAGACTGAATTAGGCTGGTGGGGGCAATTGCCTTTAGCAATTTGGGTCCAGTACTCACAAACATAACTGCTTAACTTTCAATGCCAGGGGTCTTGGCCTGGATGTGCCCTCCAGTGCCATCCCCAATGTCTGTCAATTGTCTCCCCTTTGACCCTTGACTAGTGGCCTTGGCCCAAAGGGGACAGTGTCCTTCTAGGGAAGGAGTAAGGATTCTGAGTGCCGCAAGCTTGGGGACTGTGCATGTCCCTGCCCGCCTTCGCCGCACACCCTTCCCAGGGATGCTAACCCTGGCGCTGGCTATGCCCTGTCTTTGCACCCAATGTAGCTTCCCCATCTCTTAGGGAGATAACTCCACCACTAATGATTTCCTATTAAATCCTCCTAAACAGTACTGGACCCCTGCCACTAAGGGGCTGCCAATGTTTACTTTGGATGGGCCCAACCCCCACCCATGCTCCACTTAATTTCCAAAACTCTTATTAACTCTGCCTTCAAGGTGGCAAGATAACTATTATTTCCGGTTGGGGACAAGTGTACCCCGTCATTTCTAAAAAAATCAGGATTCCAATATGTGATTCCATGTTGGATCACCCTGTATCCCCCCTTGTGGGTAACCCACTTCCCGACATCCCTGTTAATGTTGCGTCGGGCTTTATCCACTTTCCTGGGTTGAATGGCCTTACCCCAGTTCACCCGGCCGACAAGGTCGGTCCAGATAATTACCACCCCAGGAAAAAGCTTCTCGATTTCCAGCATGTCAGATTTGATGTTGACTATTAATCTGACCCCTTTTGTTGAAGTTAGATCGTTCTCACCCAGGTTTATGACAACTACATCTGGTGGAGGTCCGGTCACCTCCGCCCTGAGGGTAGGCAGTAACTGATGCCACCACATCCCACTGCGCCCCATCCAGTGGATCACGGCTCAGGCTGAGAGGCCCAACTGGATCCCCCAGTGGGTCCGCCTGGCTGCCTTCTTGGCCCAGCGCACCAAACTGTGGCCAATTATCCAAATTAGGTATCTCTGGGGGAACCTTGCCAGACCTGGAAGCACAGATACAAAAGAAAAAATTACTGCGGTGCGGGAGGTTTCACATGTAAGTTTTGTAAGCCCGTGATCGCCAATGCCCTGTAGCCCTGATACCTTGCTCTGTCAGTCCCGCCATTGCTGCTGAAGTCACGGCCCCTATTCAGAATGAATGTGACCCATACTCCCGTGAGGAGAGGTCGAGGTGACCCAATGCACTCCGCAAAATGGCGGTGAATTGGTACCTGCTATGGGGGGTGCCAGGTGCATGGCAGAAAATGGACCCCGTGTACAGTGGATGAGTCCCCAGGTACTCCTCGAGAGTCCCCACTGGGCACAGCACGCTGGACCCTTCCCTACCGAGGGAAACTATTTGACCCCTACCCCTCTGGTACGTCTTAGACCACCTCAGCCAAATATGGAGGGTATGCTGCCCTATCTGTATGTCCTCAATGGCCAGATCCTAGTTAGTATTATCACGAGTTGACTCTGCCACTACCTCACTGACCCTGAAAGCCCCAAAAAAGGCAATTTTAAATGCCATTGCAAAAAGGGTGGTCTCATACTGGTCCGAGCATACTTGGGGGAGGGTGCTACAAACCCTCACGAGAAGGTGGGGCGGTAATAGGGGCGCGGCTGTCCGGTTGTCTAGGCTGTTCGCGAGACCAACCCCCTAGCATTCTGCAGGTGAAAAATACCCAATCTGGTGGGGGGTGGCCGGCCAGGCAGCTCATGAAACTAAGGGCAGACAGCTTACTAGTGATGGTCCCTACCGACGCTCCCCCACTCCTTAAGGACAGGGCGAACTGGAGCATCTGTGCCTCTGGAATTGGAAAACTCGCCATCCAACCCTTCAATGTCTGAAATTCCTGAAACTCCCTAAAGACCCACTTGTAAGCCACCCAGGTTCATATAGCCAGGGATCCCTGTATGATGGTATACAATTCTAGGATCCAAGGATCCACACCGCCGGTGGTAGAGGCTCCAGTGTCAGTTTGGCTCCTGGCACTGTAGAGCAAAAACGCTCCATCTGGAAGTGAGAGAGAGCATCGGCTATGCCGTTGCTCGTACCCGGCATGTGTCTGGCGACAAACATAATATTGTGCCGCATGCACGTTAAGATGAATGCCCTAACCAGACTCATTACCCTGGGGGATCTGGATGACATAGAGTTGATAACATGTACCACTGCCATGTTGTTGCACCAGAAAAGGATGGAACGATCTGCGAAATCGACTTCCCAGAGATGTACAGCCAGCACAATTGGGAAGAATTCCAGGAACGTCAGGTTCCTGTTTATTCCTAGTTTTGTCCATTCCTGGGAAAATGGGGCGGAACGCCACCTACTTCGAAAGTACACCCCAAAACCTGATGCCAGCTGCATCGAAATGAACCTGCAGTTCGGTCTCTACCAGAAAATCTTCCATCCAAAAACTAACCCCGTTGAAACTCGATAGGAATGTCGCCCATGTCTGGAGGTCATCCTTCATTTCCTTGGTTATCTGGATCTGATGGTGTGGCTGGGAGCTACCCCCAAGCTTCTCATATAGGCGGGATAAGAAGGCACGTCCCGGGGCTACCACTCAACAAGCGAAATTAAGACTTCCCACTAGGGACTGGAGTTCCCTGACTGTCACTTTCACTGCTGTGCGACAGGCCTCTACTTTGGCCTTTAACCCTTGTCTGCTGGGAGGTGTGGGATGGACCAGACTGTGTCCATCTCAATCCCCAAGTATGTGAGTGTAGTGGCTGGTCCCTCTGTCTTTTCTGAGGCTAGGAGGATACCTAATTCATCCGCCACCTCTTTGGAAGTCTTCATCAGTTCAACACAGTCACAGGTCCCTGTTTTGCCTATGAAGAGGAAATCATAGAGATATTTTGTGATTTCCCCTTTTTTCACCCGCTGCCGTACCACCCATTTGACCATGGAGCTCAAATGCTCAAACGCAGAGCATGAAATTGAGCAGCCCATGGGCATTGTATGGTCGAAATAAAAACAGCCCTGAAAATGAAAGCCAAGGAGGCGAAAGATGTCTGGGGGGACTAACAGCAGGCGAAAGGCCAATTTAATATCACACTTAGCCAAGAGTGCACCTGGGCCTGCCCTCTGGACCACAGTGTCGAATGACACGTACTGAACTGAGGTGAGTTCCCTCGGGATCGTGTCATTGACTGATCTGCCTCATGGGTAGGATAAGTGGTGTATTAGCCAAAATTCACCACGAGCTTTCTTTGGGACCACTTCCAAAGGGGAGATGATCATGCTGGGTAGTGGTGGGGACAGAAAGGGGTCAGCCACGCTGCCTTCACTGATCTCCTTATGCAGCTTGGCCTGCACCACGTATTCTAACCCCATTACTGATTTGAGGTTGGGAACAACTTTGCCCTGTTGAACATCCACTGCCAGAATCCTAAAACCATGACAACAACCGCCAACTATATACAATGCCTCGTCTCTGTCCAGGTGGCCCACTAGAGCCTGTGCCAGCTGGTCAACCCTGACTGGGGTTGGGGCCTTTTGCAACGCCCCCACCCGAGGAGGTACCCTGATTCCATTTCCCGGGTCCCTGACCATATTTTCCCTTTCCACAAGGCTGCCATCCTTTGTTGCATGCTGATGTGGTGTGGTTTCCGCCACAGATAGCACACATGTGACAGAATCTGCAACCCACGCAGCCGCACCTGTCTGAATGGGCAAATTCCCAGCAAAGGTTCCCTCCAGGGGTTTGGGCCTTATGACCCTTGCTCCAAAAGGGGTAATTGGATGGGGACACCCTGCCCCTGGTTAGAATGTGGCCACTATCTATCCTGGGAGCATTGACTGCGTCGTTAATGGAATCCAACCACAAATCAGGGGCATGCGTGTCCCATCTTAGCCCTGGGGTGTAAGAAGCCCTATGGCAGAATGCCTCGTCGTACCTGAGCCAGGCCCCCGAGGGGCCCATATCATATGCACGGCGAACGATGTCCACGTACTTCATGAGCGCATAGGCTCAGTCTGGGTATGCCTGGACCATAACCCCTTGATAGATGGAGTATGCCAACGTCCAGTTTTCCGAGTTGCGGTTGGCCTTCGGGCGCCTAAAGCACTCTTTTTCCTTGCTATCATCTTTATCATTTGGATCCAGTATGGGATCAGTGAATAGGAGGGCAAAGATATCCAGGTATTCGTCCCTCCAAATCTTTTCCCTGGTGGGCTGCAAGAGGTGGGCCCTGATGGGAGCCGGCACGTCTGCATAGCCACCCCCCAAGGAAATGGGAGGCCTCTGGATCCCAAAGGAGCACCGAGGGTTTTCTGGAGAGGTGTCCACACCTGGACGGCCTGGGCCCTGTATGGCCTAGGTCCCCCAACTGCAGCGGGAGGTGGGCCATGATGGCCAAGGGCGGGGATCCACACCCCATTCCACCATAGGAGGGGGGTCTTGTTCCCCTCCCCCCCGTGGGTCAGGTAGTCCCTGCAATGGGGGGCGCCGGTCCGGGAACCGTACTAGTTGCCATGCTCTGGGGGTCATTGTAATATGGAAGTCAACCCAGGCCATTCCCCTGCAGGACCCACCCAGGTATGCCACCCAGGTACGCCACCCAGCAACTGGCCCGAGACCATGTACTGTGGAGTCTGACTTAGCCCTGACAAGTAGCCACCCACCCGTAGGTCCCTTGTACCTCCATATTCCGGTGCTTGGTTTCCTGGGTCCGGCATGAGTGCTGGCGGGGGGTGGTATTCCTGGGCTATAGCCGGCAGTCCCCTCTCCAAGGCTGCTATCCGTTGGAGAGCTTCAAGTACTCCCAGTGCCATCCTTTTGTCATCCCCCGCCATCGCTTCCCCTTGTAGATCTAACTCCCTGTGGAGAGAAAGAGAGGCCCTGCCATGGCCAGCCCTCCCCCCCCGGTACGAGTGGGGTGGGGCCTGCCCCGGGTCAATTCCTTCCCCGCCCCACGTGGGGGTGGGGACCAGGGGGCCATCTCCAGTGGCATAAGCCTTTGCGGCACTCAAAGGGAGAGGCACACGAGGAGCTGCTTGCTTCTGAAGGCTCCAAGCCAAGAATGCAGCTTGGGCAAGGCACGCCAAGTGAAGAGGCCCTGCCCCTCAATGGGGAGGGGCCTTGAAGCCCGCGCTCAATCCTATTGACGCAGCCCCAGTTGCCAAGGTAACGCTGGCTGGGACGCGCTTCTCCCACCTCGTCCCGGCCGCCTCCCCAGCAACGCTCCCTGCTGCAGCAGAAACTGCAGCACTGAGGGCAACCGCCTCCACCTTGCCCCATCCCTTTTAGGGAGCATGACAAAGAGCCCTAGTGGCTGCCATTACTGGCTAGCCAAGGGCCCATCTCCTTGGTGTCGGAACCCAATGGGGGAATCACTCTCTGGAACCCTCCCCCATTGGTCTCCTGACAAATCAGTAGCAAAAGGTAGAACTGAACCTTGGTCTCCAGGTAAATTAGGCAGCAATAGAGCCACATCTGATCTTTTCTCTGCCTGATTCAACTGTTTGCTGTCACAGCACTCCTTTAAAAAAAAAAAAAAAAATCATGCTACACATAAATAACACTTATAACTGTATTGTTGAGCCCAGTGTTGGGTGTTTTATTTTTTTAAAATATACTTTGCCCAAGTAATGCATGAGGACTTGTGATGCTTAATATTCCTTTGTACCGCAAACTCTGTCTATTGAAATTCGTTATCATTTGACTTATAGTCTGATTCTGAGGTGTGCTCAGCATTTGATTTACTGCATGCTGGCTGGAATACTGACACAGCTTAATTTATGTTATTTACAATGGGGGGAAAAGCTGGAAAATAAGTAAAACACAAATTACGCATGAGGTTTATTACCTCTTCCCTCTCACTTACACCAATGAGCCATCTTTCAAATTGTGCTCATGGAAAATTTACAGAGATGGACAGGCAGCTGCATGGAGCTTCTAGTTGACAATGGAGGCCCTGCAAACTGCTAAGAATACATTGCACACTTATGGCTAAAACTCCCTATTCACTTTCCTACACAATCCATGATTTTGCAAGCCTCTATTAATTCCCTATCAGCGGTGTCATTTCTAAGCTGACAACCCTTAATCTTTTATCCCAGAGGCTAAAAGCAGCCCATGGCTAGCCCCTTTCCAGTGCCTGGATCTGGTCCCTGGATCCAGTTTCAACCCCCAAGTCCTGAAAGACTGAGTTCAGGATAAGGAAGCAGAGATGAGGGCAGGCACACAAGAGATGGGGATAGATCCATGGTACAAATCCATGATCTGGACCCTCCTCTTCCTGAGCTCACCCTCATAAACACCCAGACACTCAACTCCTATGTGGCCCTCAGAGCTTGGACTAATTTTCAAAGTGGCCTCTGGGAGGGAAGAGGTTCCCCGCCCTTGCTTTAGCCTCTCCTTATATACAAGTTGTTTCACACCCTTGATCATCTTTGTTGCCCTCTGTACATTTTCCTATTTCCAGGAGAGAAGGGAGATATTCACTAAACTTTTAACCAATTCTCACCAGTCTCCAAGAACCACAGAGGTCTTGCAGAAACCAGTTCTCCCAGTTATCACCATCAGCAGGCACCCACCAGGGGCCAGCCTAAGAGTGAGGACCTGCACCAGTGCAGGGTCCAGTCTCTCAGCTCCTGGACACACCCTCCCCTTAACCAGCTCCCTCCAAGCAACAGCAGCTTCCCTACGCCCAGGCCAGGGAAGAGCTGCACTACTGAGGGATCTGACTGAGGGTCCTTCTGTTACACTCCCAGGTAGCCCATCGGGGTGGGGGGGGAGGAGGACGTATGCCAATGATGGGTCCAAGAACTGGATCCTGAGGTGGCACATCTTTTCCCTCACTTCTAGATCAGGCCCCTAGCTCTGGGTTGGTTCTGTGTAGAGGGCCAGAGAGACTAGGATTGCCAGAGATGCACATTTTTTTCAGGACACTTATGAAAAATACATGTTGCAGGGCCTGCATTGGTGCACCAATGGAATAGAGTCCTGGAATAAGTGCTCTGGAATAATTTGCATATCTGGCAACCCTAAGAAGGACCCACCACCACTACCAACAGAACCAGTTGTTCAGGAGTTGGGATATCACCTCTACCTATTTCTACATTTATCATTGCTGAGCTGAGGTGATAAGAACTGCCATAGCAGCCGTGGGCTTCCCATGAATCTATGGTGGAGCTAGGATAGCTTTGGTTTGGGTTTCTATCCCATTCCTAATAATCCCTAACATGATGTTTGCCTTTTGGATTGCTGCTGCTATGCACTGAATTGATGTTTACAGTGGCCACTAGAACACCATTATTCTGAGTAATATTGAAGTCACAAGAGGCCCCAGTCATGGCCCAAACCCTACTTAGTATTTTGCCAGGCACAGTACATGCAAAAGGCAGTCCCAGACCTGAAGAACTGAGAATTGGTTTTTGAGCAGCAGCATCATTTAAGATTAGCTCTGCTCCATCTCCTCAGCCTGGAGGCGTGAAATGGAATACTATTTGCCAAGCCCAGTTATGCTTTTCTGCTCTAGGTGAGGTGCTGGGGGAGGAAGGAAGATTAAAGTCTATTATTTAATAGAAATCAAGATTATTGCCAGAACTTTTAATCCAGGTCTGAATGTTTCTCAAATGCAGAAAGTCTCTCCCTTTTCTCCCAGGGATGGGGTTCTGAAATAGCCGTAAGATTTGCAGGCGGAGGGAAACCAAGGGTGCGAGCAGACATAATGCTAGTTCCATGTTTGGGATATAAACAGCCAGCTTGTCATTAAGCCTGGGCAAGTTCCAGTCTGTGTCGACCCTAGGCTTGCTCCTCAGTGAAAAACAAGGCTCAGGCAAGTGCATGTAGCTGCAGTTACATCTGGTAACAGCCGCTATGTGCAGCAGCAGTATGGAAGCCAGAGCCAAAGATACAGCGCGCGGGCACCAGATTTTCCCAGAAAGGGAGTAAGCAGCCCAGAGTGCCGTCTGCTGCTGTTGCCTCAGGCTGACCCTGGGACACAGAGCTTCTGATCCAGATGCAAATCTGGGCACCAGTCCCCCTCCCCACAGCACTAGAACACAGTGGGGAAGGACAGCTCGTGGGCGGACTATCTTGTAGGTGCTCAAACAGACTATAGCTTAAATTCTGTTCAACTAGTTATACCTGTTTAATCTGAACAGTTTACTGTTAACCTCTGATAATGCTCCAAGTTGGCACTGTGTTGGAAGTGCAGTGGGATCATAGAATCATAGGGTTGGAAGGGACCTCAGAGATCATCTAGTCCTGCTCAATGCAGTAACTGCAGCTACAGCATCCCCGACAGTTGACTGTCCAGCCTCTGTTTGAAAACTACCAGCGAAGGAGAGCCCGCCACCTCCCTAGGCAATTTGTTCTACTGTCAAACAGCTTTTACTGTTAGGAGGTTCAGTGGCGGCTGGTGGGTTTAGAGCTTTGTGGGGCAGTAAGGCCGGCCGGCGGGCCGGCACAACCTTATTCCTGGCAAAGTTCTAGGGTGGGGCTTGTCCATTGTAGGCCAAGCTTGTACTACCAAGTGTAAGTGTCTGCAAAATTATTCCAAAACCTGATCAAATATTTAACATATACAAAACCTCAGGGCCACAACAAAATAACTGCAGCGTGCATTTCCAAGTACAGTTGAATGGCAGATTATATATTGCTATTGCACTGTACA
>QEPC01011163.1:2190986-2202134 GCA_003113815.1 Sphenodon punctatus
ATGTGCCATAGATTATCAAACATTTACTGAATCAAATGCAGTAAGTGAATTTGATAGATCTACTCCCCTGCCTGATGCATCTACTTCCAGGGCAACTACAACCACCACTGAATTCACTCCGATTGACTTTCTGACACCTTTTATGCCACTACAGTGGAATCATGGGGAAGCAGCAGCTAAGTAAACAAATGTTCCAAAGCAGAGACCATTCACGCTGCCAATTCCCACCCAGCTTTGCAAGACACCAGGAGAATCAGGAATTGATACATTTTAGGGCAAAATAATTGGAACAAATAAAAGATTAATGAACCAATGAATCCAGATCAATGATAGAAGCAATAAATCTATCAGAGCAATAGCTGCCAGGGCAAACATCCATCACAGGCAAAACAAGCCGAGTAAAGCAATTGTGCACAGTGTGGGATTTTTACAAAAAGTCCCAGTTCCCATTGCATTTTGAGCAAAAGTTTCAAGAGGAATCCTTCCTTACCCGGGCAAAATGCATTGTAGATCAGACGTTAAGCCTTTGACTTCCATGTTGATGTGCTGTGGGAGTGGTAGGGTTGGATTTGGGGAAAGCCATGCCCCATCTGTGAAAGGGGTATGAACTTGGGCAGATAAGAGTGGGTGGAGGGTGAGGTCTCCCCTGGGTGAGAGATGAGGAAGTGGGGGGGCTCTCATGGGTGAGAGGCAGGTCAGAGAACATATGGGGAGTGGGTTGGGAGAGAACACCTTGGGGTAAGAAGCAAAGAGAGTATGTGTATTTTCATACGATATTTTAATGTAGCTAGCGCTTCATGACATTTCATGTTTGTAGTTAGAGCTGTTTAGACACACCCAAATATTACCCGGGGAAGAGCTTAATCCTGCAGATTGCAGAGTCCTGATTCTTTTATGACTGAAGCCTGATGAAATGCTTGCAATGGGGTTAGCTACCCCAAAACAAAGTATTCATGTAGAGAGGAATAATGGGCAAAATAAGCAAGGAAACTACATTCAGAGGCAGCTAGCTCCAGAGCTACTGGATGTCCCTTGGTTCACAAAGGCAGTTGTTTCAGAGTAACTTGAACCAGAATAATTTAGTCCTGACAAACAAAGGAGTTATTTTGCTCCAGAGCAACTGCCAAATTGCTCCGGAGTAATATGTCCCCAGAGCAACTGTAAAACTGTTGCCTTGAAGCTAGTATATTTTGCTCCTGGGCAAGTGATTTGCATAAACATTGTAAGGGACCAAGCAGCCAAGGTTCATGGCTGCATCTAGGAATGAGTAAGTCAGGACCATAAAACCAGAAAGGACAGCGTTGGGGCAGGGGCAGGATGTTAGCCAGGGTCCAGGTTTTGTAGATGAAGCTGGCTAGTCAGCAGAAGCAGACTTCCTGATGGGAGCTTTTATTGCCCAGTGCAGTCAACAGGGGGGGGGGGGGGGAAACAAGAGCTGCTCGACTGCTGTAAGACACCCTGAGTCTTTTTGGATTCAGGGAGGTATAAATAAAATACATAATAGAATCCACTCTCATCAGGAACAGAGTCCAATGTGGGGGAGCAGTCAGGATACCTGCCCTTCCGGAGGAAGCTCGCCTGGCCCCAAGCCTGTTGACATTCCAGCGAAGTTGTAAAACCTGGCTGTTCTCCCAGGCCTTTGGGGAGGGGGGAGGGGGGGTTAGAGGGTTTTTATCTCCCCTACCCTATTTATTGTTTTAATGTTTCCCGGGCCCTGTTTTAATACTTGAATTGTATTTTTGATGTGTTTAAAATTGTTTTATATATATTTTATATGTATTTTTATTGTTGGAAGCCACCTCGAGCTGTTCTCAGGAGGGGCTGGGTAAAAATCTAGAAAATAAATAAATAAATAAACTTTCTCTGAAGCCAATGTGAAATGAAGACACTGCATTTTTCAAGACATTATCAGCGTCTCACCCAATTAGATTCAAGGGGGGGGCGGAGTAGAATGTCAGTATGGCATAGCACTAAGCCACTTTGAGGTCTGAGGGTTGGAAAGGAAGGGAAGGTGGGGGATGGCGAGTGCACTGAAAATGTTGGCCCTGCATTTGCACTTGAGAGCGGGGTGGGGGGAGGGACCCAGACCCATAGTAGCCCAGAGGGGAAAAGTCCAGGTTGATAGGGAACTACTGTGGGAAAGCCACAGGTAAAGGCTGGGTGCTGTCAAGTCAGAGAGAAGCCAGCTGCACATCTGTGCCTCTTCACTTCCTATTGCCATTCCCAGACCCAGCTAGCCTAAAAATGCCAATAAGAAATGCAAGGGAAAGGCCATCAGATGAGAAATAGCAAGGGGAGAGGCCAAGGAGGGAAAGTATGCTGTCCCAGTACTGGTGGGGAGCTGGATGGGTTAGAGTGAAATACACAGTGACACACAGGAAACATTTTTAAAGGCTTTATTAATATCACAAAAACTAAAGATCATTTGAAACAGGTCACTGACGCTCATTAAACTGTCACTGAGTACTGGGGCTAGCATTGCAGTTGATGTTCTGGCACAAGCCATCCTGGATTTCTCCAGCTATGCACTGCTCCTTTTGGCTCAGTTGGCCCCGGACAGGGCACTGGCTTTCCAGAGCTAACTGGCAGTGGGTTCGCCAGTGCAGCCCTTCCGGTCTCACAGATGTTATGCAGAACATAGACAGCGGTAGTTAGAAGTGGAGCAGACTCCAGCTGGAAATCAATTCTGGCTGAAATTGATCTCCAGTGCTACTTTAATAGCCCAAAAGCTCTCTTCACAACAGAGCAGGTGACACTGTATGCCTTCATGAGCCAGGCCTTCAAGGGGTAGGCAGAGTCCCCAAGAACAAAAGGCCTTGTGAGCACTCCCTTAATGCATGTTTCAGTGGAGGGTCCAAAGGTTTCAGCAAACATGTGGCCAAAGGAAGGGGACTGATGGAAGATGCGGGCATTGTAGTTCTTCTAGAGACCACCCAGCCAGCACATCCATGAACTGGGCACAGTGGTCCACTACAACCTGGAGAACCATGGAGAAAAAATCCTTCCAGTTCAGGTATTCCTCCTTGCTATAGTGTGGGCAGATGATGGCAATATGGCTCTCATTAATCACCCCTATGCAGTTTAGGAACCCCTCCCAATGAAAGCCCTCCATTACCTTTACAGGGTCAGCCAACTGCACCACCTGGTCCAGCAGCATTTCCACAATCGATGTGCAAATCTCCACTAGTATGGTGCCCACCATGGAGGTTCCAATGCCAAACTGCTGGGCAACAGGGCAGCAGGAGTTTGGAGTGTCAAGCTTCCATATGTCAATGGCAACACAACGCATTTCTCCATGAGGATGGGAGACAGCATCACCGTGCTCTGTTTCTCCAGTTGTGGTGTGAGGATCTCGGCTATCTGCAGGACAAGGCGACCAGGCATCCTGAAGTTTGTGACCCATGATGACAGGATATTCTCCTATCAGTTTGTGCTTTTCTCCTTCACCCAGACCAACCTCACTGTGGGTACATGCCTGAGGAAGGGCCCTGTGTGGCCTGAAAGCTTGCTTATTTCCACAAACAACAGTTGGTTCAATAAAATATATCATTCAAACCACTTTGTCTCTTGGTACAGCCCTGTGCATGGCATCGGTGATTGAAGCCGTGTCTCCCAGCGGGTACCTCTCTGCACACATCAGCTCCCCTTCCACAGCTTCAGTCCTCCCCAGCAGTGACAGCTGGTGGTTTCCAAGGCTGGTGAGGTGCAGGGTGGGGCCAAATGTGGGAGGGGCTAGGCCAACAATAGGCAGAGCCAATGGTAGTTAGAGCCTAGTCAACAGTAGGTGGAGCAAGCAGTGCACATGCAAACACAGAGCAAGCAAAGCAAACCATCTTAACCCAACAATATTATGTGAAGTCCTTAGCACACTGTAAAAGCAGCAGCATAGAGTTCGATTTGTTCCCTAGGCCCCCACTGCCTTCTTGCAGAAAAGCCATGAAAACATCCCACCAAACTGCAAAGGGACCATTTTAAAATACAGGGAACATTCCAGAAAAGATCAAAAACTCTTCCATCCAAGCCCCTAGGTCCCCCCACTCAAAAACCAGAAAGCAATCATATAGGTGGAAAACAGCAAAGGGACCATTTTAACCAAGAGTAGTCATGGCCAGTGGGGGCCCCACAAAATGGCCACGGACTTTGCACATGCTTGGGGCTTGGGAGAGGAGGGGAGAAACCAGCAGTGCACATGCAAACACAGAACAAGCAAAACAAATCATCTTAAGCTGACAATATTATTATGTGAAGTTCTTAGCACACCACAAAAGCAGCAGCGTGAAGTTCCACTTGTCCCCCAAAACATGCTACACAGTTCTGTTGCAATGTAAAAGGCATTTGATGCAACCAGACAGGGGGTATTCATACAAAGTCTAGCCATTAGTGAATCAACATGTGGCATGGCCTTCTTGCAGAAAAGCCTGCCACATCCCACCAAATTGCAAAGGAGCCCTTTCTAAAATGCAGGTAAAAATTCAAGCAAGGAAACCCTTCCATCCAATCCCCTCACCCACCCACAAAAAAATAAATCAGAAAGCAGACAATTGGGGTCTCACAGGGTGAAAAACATCGAGGGCCAGGGAACCATTTTAAAGAAGAGGAGACATCACAACTTCCAAGTTCCAACTTGGCTCACAAAATTGTCCCTGCCTGCAATGCACTGAATGCCATGGGGGAGGGGACAACCAGAGAACCACACACAAAATACAAACAAACTTAAATTCAGGCAAGGCAGAAACCAAACTAATCCATATTGGCAAAATACAGATCCATAATCCATTCTGCAGTGTCTCCCAGACCTCCTCTCTCCCCCACTCCCCCCACCACAGCCCAATCCCCAGTCTCCCAGTCCTCCTCCCTTCCCTACTCTACCCACCACAACCCTATTCCCCAATGTCTCCCAGTCCTTCTCCCCACCACTCCCCACCACCACAGCCCCATTCCCCCGTGTCTCCCAATCCTCCTTGCCCACTCCCCAGCCTAGCAGCCTCCCCAAAGCACTTGAAGTTAACTCACCCACCATAGCAGAAAGAAATTTCAGTGTGGTGGTTCCTGTTCAGTCAAGTCAAAGTCAACTTCACCCCACAGCCACACAACATGGGAGGACCTGGGGTCAGCTGCAATGTCTGTGCACTGCTGCAGGTAGCAAGAGGAGCAGAGGCAAAAAAAAAACGTATGTCTCTGAGCCCAGCCAACACAAAATGGTGCTGCTCCCCAGCAAGATGCTAAAAGCTCATCTAGTAGCCCGCAGTTGCACACACCACTACCAATTGCTCTTGCTGCACACCTGCATACTGGTGCCTGGGTGTTTGGCCCAGCCACCCAGGCATCATTTAAAATGGTAGCCCATAGGGCTCTGTCATACACTGCCCCCTCTGGTGACAAATTACAATCGACTCCTCAGGTGCCTGCAGTATGGACTGTGCAAGCAGCTGCCCATACCACAAACGGCAATATTTTGAGCCTTGCAGGCTTCCCACCCTGTTCCCTGATGATCTTGATGACCCCTCCCCTAACCTAGTGGCTCCTCCTCACCCCCCTACCAGCATGCTCTCCCTCCCAGACCTGAGTGGTGACACGCACCATAGCAAGTGTACCAGGGGAAATGAGCCATACGTGCATGCACACAGATAATGCATTCACATTAAGTAGTACAGCAACCCAGACCCAGAAGTGCAGCTTCAAAGCAGCAGCAGCACGGCACACAGACTTCCCAGGTCTGCAGAGGCTCTCAGGATGGTTATAAAATTATATGATGCTGGGCTGGGGGTAGTGCAGGGTGATCAGGGTGTTCTGGGGGCCAGGAGGGGCAGTGCCCCAGATTTCCTAAGGTGCGGACCACACCTGCTCCCCAGCACAGTCCATGGTCATGGCGCCAAAGCAGGATTTGCCTCCACCTTTCTGTGCCATGACATCACATCGCACCAACAACCTGGAAGTGGAGGTTTCCTGGGCCTGCTGTGATAGGCTTATTGATTTTTTCGTGGATAAAATTGCTCGCATTCACCATGATTTTGCCTCTATAGTTGGTACAGTTGGAGAACCAGAGGTGATGAATGCCCCAGTTTGTCCTGTTTTATGGGATAAATTTCAGTTGGTGACCCCTGCCGCTGTACGGGACGGTATGAGGGATGTTAGGGCCACAACATGTGAATTAGATCCATGCCCATCCTAGTTAGTTAAGCCTTCCAGGGAGATATTAGGGCCGGTGCTGGCATGGGTGGCCAAGGTCTCCCTGGAGGAGGGCAGGGTCCCAGGGTCTCTTAAGGAGGCTGTGGTACGACCCTGGCTCAAAAAACCATCACTTGATGCCGATGCCCTTGCCAGCTACTGACCTGACTCTAATCTGCCCTTTTTAGGGATGGTTATTGAGCGTGTTGTGGCCTAGAAACTCCAGGACCATCTTGACCAGGTCGGTTATCAGGATTCCTCGCAGTCTGGCTTTCATCCAGGATAAGGCACTGAGACTGCACTTGTGGCCTTGGTCGATGACCTGTGCCATGCTTTAGCTCGGTGATAATCAACCCTTTTGGTCCTGTTAGTCTTATCAGCTGCTTTTGATACCGTTGACCACAAGCTGTTGGTGGTTCATCTGCACGATCGTGCTGGGGTGGGCGGGATTGTTCTTGATTGGTTCCGCCCATTCCTGGCCGGAAGAACTCACCATGTGGTTCTGGGTGACTGTACATCATCTCCCCGGGATCTCACGTGTATGGTCCTGCAGGATTCCATTATGTCCCCTCTCCTGTTCAATATGTATATGCAGCCCTTGGGCGAGGTCATGAGAGGACTTGGAGTGTGTTGTCATCAATATGCTGATGACACCCAGCTCTACCTCTCATTTTCAGCAGACTCAGACCCTGCAGTCTTGTTACTTACTCGATATCTGGCAGCTGTAAGGGACTGAATGAGGGCGAGTCACCTAAAGTCGAATCCTGATAAGACAGAGGTGATGCTGGTGGGGAGGGCTGAGGGAGTGGAAGCCCCCATCATTGATGTGGTGCGCCCTGTCTTGGTTTCTCAGGTTCTCAGTCTGGGGGTGCGCCTCAATTCGTAGCTCCGCATGGATGTCCAGATAACAGCTGTGGCGAGGAGTGCATTTACTAAACTACATCTGGTACAATGGTTGCGACCATATATCTCAGACTGTGACCTTGCCACCATCATCTATGCCTTCATCACCTTGAGACTTGATTACTTTAATGCACTCTATGTGGGGCTACCTAAGATGACGGTCTGGAGGCTGCAGCTGGTGCAGAATGTGGCAACCCACCTCCTTATAGGTACGGGCCACCGAGAGCGCATAACACCAGTGCTCCGTTCTCTGCACTGGCTGCCTGTCACCTTCCAGGCCCAATTCAAGGTGTTGGTGCTCACCTATAAAGCCCTATACAGTCTGGACCCCACCTACCTGCGGGACCACCTCACTCCCTGGGTTCTGGAACGACCACCATGGTTGGCTGGGGGTGCCCTTTTGGAGGCCCCCTGTGTTCGGCATGGGGGCACAGTGGAGAGGGAGTTCTCGGTTGCCGCGGCCTGGATGTGGAATTCCCTTCCGGCAGCGGCTTGTTTGGCCTAGGACCTTCCCCCCTTCAGGCATCAATGTAAAACCTCAGAGATGGGTAGGGAGAGGGGTTGTGCTGGGATTGAGGGGAAATGACTGTTTTTATTGAAATTTGTAGGTTTTATGTTGTACTTTTTATTGTGTGTTTTATATTGTACTCTGCCCTGAGCTGCCTTGGCAGGAGGGGGCAGGATAGTAAATCTTTTAATAAATAAATAAATAAATAAATAAACAGCAGAAGGCTTGGATCTGTGGAAGGTCTAGAGCTCAATAACAAGCAGAAGGAAGTTCTCAGGATGCATCTCCATGGCTACAGAGTGAGCATCCATGAACTGTGCAGACCACATGCCAAATGTTTTGAACACCTTAAAGAGCTGAGAGACTGCCTAGCTAGGACTGGCTGTGTGCCGCATGTGAGCAGCTATTGGCCACTATTATTCATGTGTCCTTACAGGACTAGCTATGCACCAAGAGTGAGCTGCTATTGGTTACAGGCCAGCTATTGGTTGAAAATGTTTTTTCAAAGTTTATGCTGTGTGTGTGTGTGTGTGTGTGTGTGTGTGCGTGCGCGTGTGCGTGTGTGTGTGCGTGTGCATGTGTGCGTGTGTGCGTGCGTGCGTGCGTGCGTGCGTGCGTGCGTGCATGCGCATTGCTGCACTGGCACTGCCAGTCCAGGTGGCTATTAAACTGCATAGATATTTCTGTCACAATGCCAACTCAACTAAAAATGTTACACATTAGCACCATGGAAGCATAGAATTTCTTAATTGGTGTGAGGGGAACCACTGAATGTTAAGAAATGGGCAGGTGCGGGATCTTAGAAGGCTATTGCTGCAGGTTGTTTGCCCGGGAAAGCCAAATGGCTTTGACTTTTGTTTGTGGATACTGAGGCCACCCGGGGTATGGGGCCCAGAGAAGTTGGAGGGGTGATGGATACCCTGGTCTTTACTGACATTTGGGTGAGGCCTGATGTACACAGAGAACTGTCAGACCCATCCTCCAAGGTAGTCGCTGTGTTCATAGGGTGGCACATGCACACAATGGGGTTCTATGTATGAATGATGGAGTGCAATTTTGGGTGGGGATGGAGGCAATTGCCCCAGGCCTCACACATGGGCCACATCAACAGCGACAAACAGTATCACAGAGCGAAAACTCAGTGAAGCGGACTTCAAATGAACATTCTGCTTGTCATGGGATTGAGGTCCAACACCCCACTTTCCTGGGTTGGGTGACTCAATTTCCTTCACTTGCAGTCCACCTGAACCCAGCGCATATCTTCCAGCCTTGCTTGCTGGCAAGATGCAGGACCTTGAGTCAGTTCCCAATAGTCACCACCCCCCCCCTACGGGGTACAACTCCTTATATCCTTAGGGGGAAGGTGACTATTGGGAACTCACTCAAGGTCCTGCATCTTGCCAGCAAGGAAGACTGGAAGATATGTGCTGAGACAAGAACTTTGATTTCTAACCTTAAGACTGGAGCCCAGCCAACATCACCAACCTGACTGTGTATGGACTGATTCCATGGACTTTCTATAGGGTAAGACTTTAGCTAGAAGCTTGCTCAGTATAGATTAGGAATGTGTTATGTTTACCTTTGATTTCTATTTGCCACTCTGTATCAAACTTATCTATGCTTATGTAATCAATAAACTTTCTTCTTAACTACTAAGAAACGTTCTGTGGCCTAGTATTGGTAACACAACCTGAGAGACTTGAGTTTGCAAACTCTTGCGTACCCAGACAGCGAAAGAGTCTGTAACGGGAAGCTTTCTGGGAGTTGGGGGTGGCAAAAGGATTCTCCCCTTTGCAGAACTGGACCAGCCAGAAAGAGAACTGGTTCAGGTGGGCTGCAAGTGAGGGAAATTGAGTCGCCCAACCCAGGAAAGTGGGGTGTTGGACCTCAAACCCATGACACTGCTGCTGGCCTCTCAGAGTCTTAAAAATTAGAAATTGACATTCGCTTCCATCCTACAGTTTTTTAAAATGAGATGCTACCACACATGGCCACCCAGGAGACACAGATCCAACCACCTGTCTGAAGATGGGACAGCTGGATGTCCACTCCCACTCCCAGCATATAATTGAACTGAACCACAGAGTGCCCACTCTCAGCCACTCATGGAGCACTGTCAGGAAATCTGGAGTGCACCATGAAAGACAGGCCAAATGTGCAGCGGCTGCTTCTGTGGCCACGGTAGCAACGCTAGGAGCTGCCCACTTAATTGATCCCCCTCAACTTGCTCATCTGGAAATACCCTTTGTATCGGGGGGGGGGGTCATCTGAGGCCTCTGAACACGTGGGGGGCCCTGTGCAGTCATACATTCTACATTATTCTGAATCTGGGCCAGAGCACAGGTCTAGACTCCTAGCAACCTGGGTTCAAGTCTAGCCAGACCCGAGAGGCAGAAGTATTAGTATTGTTGTTATTTGTTAATTAAGTATGTAGTGGAAAAACCTTTAAATGCATGTTCTGGTAAGCAAGATGGAAGTAGAGACCTACAGAAATGAACACCAGTAACATTTACAACACCGCTTCTAGCACAGCCAGCCACACCCAGTCTTATTCCTCAGAAATATGTAAAAAAAAATATTTAAAAATGTTATGCTCTGACAAGAGGCAGTCTTTCTATGAAGGCCAGAAATGAGAATTGTCTTCAGATCTGCACTTCAAACAAATTCCTTCCTGTGCGGCCAGCTTATGCACTGCTCATTCCATAATGCTTTGCATCAGCTTATTAAATGGTTACGCTCTTATATGAAGGCAAAAGTGCAACAGTGGAGTCTGCTGCTTACGACAGATTTAGTGGGCCATCTAAAATAGTTCAGCTTATCAGAATTTCACCTTACATGGATTTTAAAGCAATGGGCTTGTCTTTAGTACTGTATCCGATCCAATCATAAGAACAATATTAGCAAACAAACAATATTTAAAATGCTGCTAAGAATCTTTATTAAAGCTAGAAACTACACTTAGTACAATAGTAGGAGTTAGTGTGATGATTGTCATTCACAGCATTCAATTACAAGAGACTAAAGTTGACAAAGAGGAGTTCTGTGAAGAGGGGGAATATTGTGACATAACAATGCTCCTGGCATGGAGGGACCATCCAAAAGGAGATGGAGCAAAAGGGGCTGTCGCACTCCCTTCGTGACATAACCTCTCCCTTGCAAAGCCTCATGACATCACAGCACCCCATAGGGGCAGGGCCACATTGAGATGGGGGCAGGTAAGTCCCTGTGGGTCTTCCACCTTTCTAAAGTGGAATTCCCAGAAGTCCCCAGAGGTCCCTGTTTTCTGGGTTAGCCATGGGTGTCCCTGGCTAACTTGGAGAAAACAGGGCTCCATTTGGAGCTCAAGACTTTGGATCAAAACCCAGAGTTTCTGGGTGAAGGTGGCAACCCTACTCAATGCTTCTGGTCTAACTGTTCCTATTGTAGCTAATAGAGAAATGGTATCCCTGATAGTCGATGCCTTGGTTGATCTGTGGTATGACATTTTGACCCGGGCTATGGACACGGTGGCACCCAAGCATCTGCTCCCTCCAAGCCGGCATCAAAGTTCTCCTTGATGTATGGAGGAC
>QEPC01011163.1:2205220-2224178 GCA_003113815.1 Sphenodon punctatus
CTGAAACCCAAACCATTTTCTTGTGGTGCACACTAATTCTGGGCCTCTCCCCTGTCCCATGCAGAGACACTGGTGCTGTGCAGGGCTGGGGAAAGGGCCCCAAGGAGACAGGTAAGAGCTAACGATGTGCAAGAGGGGCAAATGTTGTATTTCTGATTTCTGTTCTGGTTCAGTACCAATTTTGTGGGGTTTGTGTTTCAAAATTTTGGGATCTTTTTAAGGGGAAAAAACTGGTAGCTATTACAGTTGGTTGAGAAGCATAATTGAACCTCTGTTAGCGCTTTGGTGCCTTGTGACAATTTCTGGCAGGGGTAACTTAGAGCACCCTTTATGCTGCTCTGAAGCACAGTCCATGCCCACTGTAACACCAGGTTTCAGGGGTCTAAAATGAAAGCTCTACACACCTGCCTGATCCGGACTTTGGCTCTTTGTACTTCACGAGTTTCTAAAAATGTTGGTGGCAAAGCTATGGCACAGAAAGAGGAAACACTGTCACTTAGGAATCATCTTTTAAAGCAGCGTTTCTCAAACTTTCTTAACCAAGCCCTCCTCTTGTCTATGGTAGTTGAGGCCCCTCTGACTACAGCAGACTCGCATCCACACCCCTTGCTCCCTCTCTTTCCCTTCCCATTCTCTAGTTGCTTCTTCTCCCTCTCACCTTGTTCTCTGACACACTCTCCCTGTGGCAACACGATCATTTTGGAAATTCCTTGTAGTTCAGTGAGAGTGGAGCAAAGCGTTTGTCAGCTGTGTTCTTTCTTCCTCCTCCCTCAAATATCTTCCAAGCCCCCTGCCCACCCAGGTCCAAACATCCAGTTTAAGAGCCACCGTTAGCGTGTTACCTCCCAGAAACACTGTCGATGTCATTTTAGAGACTCTAATCAATTTGATCACTCCAGTTAATGTTGCCAAACTTGCCAGCTTCGCCAGGACCTGATATGAAACAAACTAAACCCACTAGTGTAGCCTCTTTTTCCTCCCAAACCCAACATGGTTCAAACAGAAACTATGTTTAAGGCTCTTGAAAAGTATGGGACTGGGTGTAAGTAAACAAGACAATAGCCGCTGCAGTCTGGGCTTGGTCTGTGCAGCCCCATACACGTTTAGCGTGTCCAGTCTAATAACCAGAAAGCTCAGCCCTCTGCAGATATTTCATGTGCTTGCGGGCAGTCCTCATTTGTGGTGCCAGTGAGAGCAAGAATAGAGAGATGGCCAGGAAGTGGTTGCTCTTCAGACTGCTCTAGGCTTTTCAGCCGAGACTCTATGGTGCTGGTGGACCTGTACGCATGGAGGCATTGCACACAAGCTAATTGATGGGACAAGGACACAGGGGCACACATTAGCCCACATGGCGGATTCCATATGCTCAAAGACCTCGCTGTGAGTGGGGGCTGCACAGATCAAACCCAGACTGCAGCAGGCTATTGTCTTGGTTTGTTTGTTTACACCAGCCTGCCCAGTCCTCAGACTGGCACTCTCTGCTTTCCTAAAGGGGCAGTAGCCCCGTCAGGCTGTGCCCTGCCACAGTGGTATTTTTCATTTGGGTGGTTTTGGTGACATTTAGAACAAAAGGAAATATCAATGCGCAACGTAAAAGGACTCCAACATTCTCTATTTCTGCTGCTCCCCGGTATAAAAGATGTGCACAATTTTTTACTGTGCACCTAGGGACCCGTAGCTAAGTTAAGCAGTAATATAAATATGCATATTAAAAGACTTCTTTATTATGCATATTAATAACGCAATACATTGGACTGGCTTCTTAGCAGATAATACAGACTAATGTGTCAAACTGATAACAAACCTCTCATTCCACCCACACATTCTTCTCTCCTCATTGCACAGATTACTCATCAATTAATATATGGAACATCCTTTGCTGTAGCAAGTGGTGTGGACTCTAATGTAACCAAGTGTATTGGTTAAAAAACACACCCAAAGTGTGCATATGCATATTATGAACAAAGCTAAAGTTCCATTACCACCCATTGTATCAATGAATGCTTAGGTTCAAATCCTATTGTCTCTTACTAAAGCAGCATTCCATTGACATGTATGAAAGTCCTGCTAAAGCAGAATTCGCCACCCCTTAGTTTGTATAACATAAACACAAAATCCCAAAGGCCAAATGAGAAAAACAGAAAGGAACCAACTCTGGCATGTTAACTATAGTAGGCTTGAGAAAGTCAATAGAGAGCCATTGTTTACATTTTCTCATATTTCTAGAGCTAGGGGGGGACACCAGATAAAACTATTTGTCCAAGGGGATGAGGCTCATGTCCCTCTTTGACTGCTTGAAATGCTGAAGGTAAGTGTGTTAATACATGCCTTACCTCTCATCATCAGATGCAGACCGCAGCCTCTTCTCCTTTGGTCTCCTCATCTCAGTGATTGGTAATTTAGACCCCAGTCCTCAAACCATTGTACTGGTATAAGCAGGGATGGCCTTAGAATTTGCAGGGGCCAGGGCAAAGATAAAATGTAGGACCCTAGGAGTCCCACCCACTTGGGGGAACCCTCTGCAGGGACAGGTCCTAAAGGTAGTCATGTTTGGGGCCCCGTATCATGCCCTGATGAAAACAGGGGCCACTGTGGGACCACCAGAAAGAGCAGGGTATACAAAATGCAAACCTGTAGTAAGGCCGGCCCTGGGTGCAAGCCCCATTCACTTCATGGGGACTTGCACAAGTGCAGTGGCTTGAGGATTGGAACCTTAGATCACCAACTAAACAAGAAATCCTAGTCCTTCTAGAATAGGACAATGGCAAAATCAGAGACCTCTTTCTCTTTTGATGCAGCTTCTAGTCAGCCTTTCTGGGGTCCTGAGCCCTGGATCCCCTAAGTAAATGCAGGGGGGACCCCAGGCTTCAAACCCACCCCACTACACACACATACACACATCAAGCCTCTGCCTCTGCTTTCACCTCACACTTGAATTTTCACTCCTTTGCTCAGGGCTCACACACAGTGTACCTCTGCCCTCCTCAAGGTCCCTTCCTCCTCAGGCCTCCTTCTCCCTGGCCACACAGGGGCCCCTTCACACCCCTCATCATAGGCCTTTTCAAACCGGAGAACCATTCAGTATTTACCATTTCTCTTATCTTATCACAACTGAGATAAATCCTCTCTGGAGAAAACCACAACAAATCCAATCTGTCTCACACACTAAAAGAAAAAGCAGCTCTTTCTCTAGCCCTTCATATCACTGCTCAATCTCCAACTCCCTGCAGTCCCGCCAGACTACCACCCTCACAGCCTGGAGCTGAACTGGGATCAGGACCATCTATTTATTTATTTATATTTATTTATTATTTATTTATTTATTTGACTTGCATCCCACTCCCTCCAGCCCTACAGCAGCGCAGGGCGGCTCACAAAATATTAAAAACAATATATAAAAACAGTACATAGAAGGGATTACTAAAACAATAAAGACAACAACAAAGAGGTAAAACCACCGGTAAAAAAAACCCCACCCTTATTCCCCCTCTCTCCCAAAGGCCCGGACGAACAGCCAGGTGTTACAGGCCTGACCAAAGGCCAATGGGCTGGGAGCCAGGCGAGCTTCCTCTGCGAGGGAGTTCCACAGCTGTGGTGCAGAACACCCTCTCTATCGTGGCCCCCCAGTTCACCCAGGGGATCGCCAAGAAGGCGCCCCCGGCAGACCGCAGAGGTCACTCCACGGCCCGGGGAGTGAGGCGGTCTCTCAGATAGGAGGGGTCCAGACTGTGTAGGGCTTAAAAGGTCAAAAGCAGCACCTTGAATCGGGCCCGGAACGCTATAGGCCGCCAGTGCAGAGCCTGGAGCACAGGTGTAATGTGCTCCCTACCGCCCGTCCCCATCAGGAGATGGGCCACCACATTCTGCACCAGTTGCAGCCACGTTGCAGTAATCTAGCCTTGAGGAGATGAACGCATGGATGAGGGTGGCCAGGTCAGAGCTTGAAACATATGGCTGGATCCTCTGCACAAGATGTAATTGACAAAAGGCTCCCTTTGCCATCACTGCCACCTGACAATCCAGGCAGAGGCCAGGGTCCAACAGAACCCTCAAACTCCACACCTGCGGGGCCAGCAGAGGGCGGATCCCCTCCACAAGGGGAGCCATCACCTCTGCTGCCCTACCCACCAACATCACCTCCATCTTATCAGGATTCAGCTTCAGTCTCATCCAGTCACTCACTGCTAGCAAGCGCTGGGAAAGCACCGAGACTGCAGGACCTGGGTTCATTGAAAAAGAGAGGTAAAGCTGGGTATCATCAGCATACTGGTGGTAACACATACCAAACCATCTCAGGACCTCACCCAGGCGTTGCATATAGATGTTAAATAAAAGTGGAGACAGAATCGAACCTTGCAGTATGCCACAAGTGAGATCCCAGGGGCCAGATGTTTCTTCCCCCAGCACCACCCATTGGCTTCTCCCTGAGAGGATCAAGCGGAGCCATCCTAAGACAGTCCCGTCCACCACCATCACCCCAGGGTCCGCAACCGTCTCAAAAGCAACCCATGGTCCACCATATCAAATGCTGCTGAGAGATCTAATAGGACCAGAAGTGCTGAATGTCCTAAATCCATCTCTCAGTGGTCATCTACCAAGGCCACCAACGCAGTCTCGGTGCCATATCCTGGATGAAAACCTGATTGAAAAGGATCCAGAAAACTAATGCTATCCAGATGGCCCTGGAGCTGCTGGGCCACCACCCGTTCAACAACCTTCCCTAAAAAGGAAAGGTTAGAGACAGGTCAGTAGCTGGCGAGGGAATCAACGTCCAATGATGGTTTTTTGAGCAGGGGTCGCACCACCTCCTCCTTGAGGCAGTCCGGCACCCTGCCATTGATCAATCCCACCAGCACTGGTTCCAAAGTCTCCCTGGAGGCTTTCATCAGCCAGGACGGGCATGGATCTAGTTCACAAAAGGTAGCCTTAACAGACCCCAGAACCCCCTCAGCATAGGCCAGCGTCACTTCCTGAAACTGATCCCAGAAAAATGAACCAGACTGGGCATCTATAACCCTCGGCTCGCCTTCTTCTGCATCAATCCCGGCCCTGAAATCATGCTGGATTTGAGCGATCTTATCTGCAAAGTAGTTTACAGACTCCTCACAGCGGGCTTGGGGAACCTCCCCCTCCAGGCGGAGGGAGACTGGACTGACCAGCCCCCTCACCACCCGGAAAAGCTCCGCTGGACGCAACTTCACCGCGGCTATGAGGGCGGCAAAGAATTCTTTCTTTGCCATCCTCATGGCCACAGCATAGGACCGCAAATGGGTCTGATGCTGCAGCCAATCTAGAGTCAGTAGCAAATGTAGAGTTGCTTATACACATCCCACATTCTAAACTGTTATTACTCCATGGGCTACTGCAGCAGTTTCACATTTCAGTGACGCATCTGTTAACATGAGAGAATCTGAGCTTTAATTTCCTATAGTTCAAGCCCCTTGAGGTCAGTGCAGGCACACAAAGTGCCCAGTTCAGTCATGCAGTGGAATGCTGTCACCACCCACTCTTTTTCACCAGTGCTCTATTGTCACCGCTATCAGGCAGTCTACATGCTGACATTTACTTCTACCTAGCATTACATGCCCCATGACCCTCCCCACCAACTGTGCAACAGAAATAAGAAAAAATCCAGTCAAGTAAAATCACTTTCTGAAAACACAAACACTTTAAAATGATAGAGGGCCCTTAGGTTTTAAACAGAAAAGGAAAGAATTGGAGGATAAGGGCATGTAGAGGACTGAGGTGATCAATAAGGTAGTTTTGAAGGCAAAGAAAAGCCACCTGATGATCTTAAACACTAGGGAGGCAGAAAATGATGTGAAATCTGGGTGAGTGAACTCTGCTGTGGGATACATCACTTCAAAAACTCAGCCAACTGCCATAAGGCCAGGGCATGTAGAACGGCATTCTCAGGGGATGCACTGTTCTCGCTGGAGCTTCCCCCAGAGGTTCACCAGATCCCCAAGACCTTTCTCTTTGGTCAGGCATTTGGCAGGTAGGGATAAGGCTTGTTATGGTTTAATTTTAGGGGGGTTATATTTTTCCACTGTAATATGTTTTATGCATTTTATCTTATACTCATTTTTACACTTTTTTATATTTTGTTACCTGTTATTTTGTTCAGGATAGGGTGAAATACAAATATAAAGAAATAAGAACTTAAGAAATGCCACTGGGTCACACCAAAACAGCATCCTGTCCTGTCTCCAACAGTGCCCACTTTTGGTTGCAATCCAACATCCACTGGTGAGGTTTCAAATGGGTTCTAAGTGCAAGTCATAAATCAGCACAAGAATCAAAGAGCAGGTTTCTTATGCTTAGCCTTGTCTTTAGGTGGCCAACAGTACCCCACCTACAACCCTATATTATATTTTAGGCTTGAAAACGTCTGTTTTCCCCAGGGTGAATGATTATGTTGTGCTGGGCAAATAAAGCATCCTGGGCCTCAATCTACACCAGCATGTGAATCAGATCAATATGTGAATCACCAGCATGTGAATCAGACACCTCCACGAAGTGGCAATGGCATAAAACTGAGGAGAGAGGGGGATTGGGTTGAGTGTGGCATCCTGTGATCATTCTCATCAGGTGGGAGCTGGTTGAGCAGTTCTGGGAATTGGGGCTGGTATATTTTCATGACAATTTTGTAAGGCTGTTAGTCATGATGCTAAGAGAATGAAGCATCATTTTCAGAACTGAAGCAACAAGGAGCCTGATCCAAATGCAAGAAGAAAGGTGAAAGCAGTCTAAGTAGGCAGGAATGTGAAAGAGGGGTCTTTCCCCCCCCCCCTTCCTTTTGAAGCTACTTGTTACAGATGCATCATAGAACTGGAAGGAACCCCAAGGGTTAGCTAGTCCAGTCCCCTGCCATTAATCAGGATCCACGGTATCTACACCATCCCAGAGAGATGCCCGTCTCATCTCTTTTTAAAGACTTCCAGCTATTGGGCCCCTACAACGTCCCATGGCAGCTTATTCCACTGCTGAACTATCCTGGGAGGTAGAAGAATTTTCCTAATTTTTAGCCTAAATCTTTTATCTAACTTACATCCATTCCTACTAGTCCTTGATGTAGCTGTAGCGCATACTCTCTAATAGTGTCTGGTAATGACAGGTCTGTTAAAGTTCTGACAGCAAAGCCTGTGATTGAGCTCCAGAGTCAAGCTTAGCTCTTCGTAGGCAAGTACAGAGACGCTGTGTCCTGCTACCGAGAGAGGATCATTCAATCTACAGCAACCCCAGAGGCGAATTCAGGTGGGGCCCTGACAGGTTCTGAAAGAATCACAGGGCAATGGGGAAGAATCCTCTCGAGAATGACTCCCAAAGACATTATACAAAAGTGATACAAAACAAATCACTCTAATAGCACCATCTAGAGATGACATAACATGTCTTCAAAAGCCAGCTGAAGACAAAAGGCTCATCCGCAGAAGTCTCAGTGTGGGGCCCGCGAGCAGTGAGCTTAGGGCTGAGCGGGGGCTGCCACCCCCAGGCACGACCCAACTGGCACGCAGGGTCAGGTTGGGCGCGGGGGCCATGTGCGACCGCACACGTTGCACATGCCTGGGGCCAACCCTGCACCCCTGCTGCTTTCACTCATGGGAGTCAATTCACTGAAGGAAACAGATCCACTCACATGCATAAGGGCTACAGGTGGACAGGCAACCAACCTCCACAGGAATTTTCTGTGGCAGGTAAGTAATGTTTACGGTTGGCACCAGAGCTTCCTCAGGCGGCGCGATTACTAAATATTTTCATTTTCTTAATATCCCTCATGTTTTTAAAAAAAGGGGGGGGGGGTATTGACAGGAAAATTGCTGCTGGGAGTTCCAACAAGAAGAGATAGTAGCCAAGTGGCAGGTGGACTATAATGGCAAATGCCAATCGGGTCCCTCCAGAATTCAAGTCTGGGGCTGCAATCCATAGACTTTCTAGAATAGGGTGCTGGTGTGAGGAGGGCTGAAGGGAAACTGGTGGTGGGTGGCTGGTCCCACCCTCCACCCCCCTTTTTTTTGTCTATTGGTTTGAATTGCCACTGCTCTGTCAGTGCTCCCTCTGTTTTCCTTTTACCTTTGGCTTGTCATTTTAATTTTGCTCTCCCAGCTGCTGCTGAGGGGACTGATACGACCATGCCCACCTAGTTCCAGCCACGGCTTAAACTTGAGACGCTGCCTATGGCAGCGCCATAGTACGGCACGCCTAAGGACTGCGGATGCAGGGGCACAGCCTTGGGTGCTGGAAGAGTGCCAGGGGACTAACTGTGTTCCGGCTAGCCCTGGGCCAAACCACGACGAGGTCAGCTCTGCAAAGAGTGAGGCATCTCCACTTCCATCAGGGGCCAAACCACGCTGAGGTCAGCTCTACAAAGAGCAAGGTATTCTCATCCCCATTAGGAGCCAAACCACACTGAGACCAACTCTACAAAGAGTGAGGTATCCCCACCTTAGTGACTTTGTTGCCTATTGGACCCCTACCCTTTATTTGTTAAGATTTGTTTTTTAGGGACGTGGATTATCTGTTCCAGTGCTCCATATGGGAGCAGAGACAAATTGATTACCTTCAGGAGACTTGATCGCACACTCCAATTCTTCCCATAGGAGCAAGGGTCAACCAAATTGATTGTTTCTAAGGGCGCTGGACTGCTATTAGCGCTCCATATCGGAGCACTAATTGTTTTGGTCTGTTTTGTAGAGATCTAGATCGCCCACCTAATGCTCTGCATAGGAGTCAGGGTCTATTGTTTAGTTGACACCCCAATGTGTAGGGGTCTGAATCATCTGCTCCAACGTTTTGCATAGGAGCAAGGGCCAGTTGATCTGATTTAAGGGCCTGGATCACCTTTACTGATCCTTTCCTAGGAGGAACAATGGGTTTTGGGGTGGTCTCGGGTATGAGGGAGTGATCCTTACATTCATGCTGCCAATTCAATGTTAATAGCCATTATGGAACTATGAACTAGGGCCCTGCATTTGGATCAGGCTCCAAGCTTCATAGTTTGTTGCTCCAGTGAGCCTCTCTGGAATGGAGACCTTCATCATAGAATCCATGGTCACAGAGACTAAAATCTTTCTTTTCTATTCTGCCTTTAATATTAATGCTAGCACTCAATTTTACTCACTCTGTGCTGCCTTTTGGGTGTCTGAGCCCATAACCCTGTTGGAAATGCAAGGACTGTGAGATCATTGCATCCTTTTGCCCAATGCAGAGTGTACAGAGGAGTGTGAGTAGCTAATCATCAATAAGCAGGCAGGAAGCATACTTAAACTTAAGTAGCTTTATTAGGAAATACATGTAGGATAGGAAAGGCCTACATCTATGCTAAGTCCTAAGACTAGGTGTGTTCAAGAGGGAGGAAGGAAGCTCTCTGAGACACAAAGAGATGAGAAATCTCCTGGGAGAGGAGATTGACCAATCAGGTCCTGACAGGAGTAGAACAGATAGGATGGGGGAAGGGTTCCCTGATCTGTCTGTCTACTCCTGCTGTTTCTAGCAAACAAAAAGGATAAGGTGCTTAGGGGGGATGCAACCAAAGGAATGTATTTCCAACAGTTTGGATTTAAATAAATTTCCTTCCCCTCAAAATCAAGAAAACAAGACTCTCAAATTTACATCTCAGGGAAAAAGTATGGATAGAAGTAGTTTTTTACTCAATAGGACTCAAAGATTCAGAAAGGAAACCCTAAGTGGAATAAGGAATCAAGATTCCTCTCTAAAGGTGTGGCCCCAGGATACCTATTTTAGGTGGGCCCCAGCATTAATATTTAATATTAATAAGAAAAGGAGATACAAACATTTACAACAAACTCGAGGGCAAAGCCCCACAAGTTTTCTATTTTCATTCAAAAACATATGGGATTAAAGCTGCCCGCATCAGTAATTTGTTTAGTTCGCCCCCTTTGCGATAAAGGAGCTTTTTGTTGCTGGGAAATTCAATTTTCTAGTTATGGTTTTAGCGACCAAGGTGTGGAGAGCTCAGAAGAAATTGAAGGCCTCAGGATCATTTGTACAAAGGGTAGAGAATTCTCTAGCAAGAGTAAAAATGTGTGCAGATCCTTTTTTCAACATAGGGCCTCCCAAAAGACGTATTTAGGTGGGGTCTAAATGAGCTCAGGATATACTAATGTGAGAGCAAACCCAAGACTTACAAGAACTATATCCAGTAGACTCCCAGGATTCAGGGCCAGCCTTAGCAACTGCAGGGCCCAGGGTGGAGGAGAAATGTGGGGACCTATTCTCTCGCCGGCAGCAACCCTAGGGGCACTCCCTGGGCCTAGGGGCACTCCCTGGGCCTAGGGGCACTCCCTGGTTCGGTATGGGGGTGCTACCAGGCCTGTGCTTGGGGACCGGCGGAGGGGGAAACTCCCCTCCGCCCATTCCCAAGCCCAGTCATTTTTCAGGGCACTTACTCCATCCACCGCCACTGGCCTAGGCCCCATGCTGCGCCCGCTCACCAGCACCCTGGGTCGGGCCGGGCGGGGCGCATGGAGTGAGGGAGAGGCGGGGCCTCTGCCACTCCCTCACTCTCCCTGGCCCCCTCCACTGCCTGTCTCGGACTCAGTCAGGGAGTGAGAGAGAGGCAGAGGCCCCACCTCTCCCTCACTCCCTGGCTGAGACTGACAGTGGCTGGGAGCCCCGAACGAAGGGGGCCCCCAGGAGCGGGGACCATAAGGTCAACCCTGCCAGGATTGCTCCTTGGAGACTAAGGATATAACAGGTTTCTCAGACAAAAATTCTCCCACTTGGATAGGTAAAGAAAACTCTATGGATATGCCCCCCTTTAGAAAGTCCCTGGGAGAAGGAAGGGAATTTTTCCTTCCTATGTGAGGAAAGAAGGGATGAAGCAACATGACAAAGAAAAAACTACTTAGTGCCCCTACTCTCTTGAAACATAGAGGGTTTTAAGAGCAAATTTTCAAATAAGGATTGGATTAAATTTATTAATAATTTTTCTATCCTTTGCTTCCAAGAAACATGGCTGTTGGGCAAGGATACTCAACTGCTCACATTTGAGGGGTATGGGGGTTTTGCTCTCCCAGGCATAAAGAAGGGAAAGAAGGGGCAGCCAGCAGGTGGATTAATAACGCTGATTTCTATAGGCTGCCCAGGGATCTTTAATTTAATACCAACTGATGTGGGGTATTGTCTGGTCCTGGAATGGAAAACCCCGGACCCTTTGGTTTATTTACTGATTAATGTTTATATCCCTCCACAATGCTCCCCTTTGTACATGGATAATATTTGGCAGAAATTTGTTAATCTTTTAGAAAGATTGGAGACTCCATACCCAAATTCCATTTTAGTGATTGTGGGAGATTTTAATGCCTGGATGGGCCCTCAACTTCTGATATGTTGGATCAACATTTATTAACAATGATTGGCATCAATTTCAGAGTGCCAAGGGATCCTCTGTTCAGTAAAGCAGTTGGAGTTCTGACTCCTTAATAGCTATTGAACAACTATTGGATCAAGTAAGCACCTCTCTTATGAAGGTAGTAACTAAATCATCGGCTTCGATTCGAAATAGTTATAATCGCCCTTATTTTCATGCCTGGTTACGGTCAGGAGTGCTATTGGGCCAAATTGGAGCTGATGCGTATCTGACAGGATTGGAATATCCAGAGACTCCCACATGCTTGGGCTATGTTTCTTAAATCTAGAAGGTGATATAAGAAGTTAATTTATAAGAAAAAATCAGTCAGAACTGCCCAGTTTGGGGCTCATTTACAAGTGGCAGCTTCCTTAAAAAAACTAAATTTTGGAAACTCACTGCAACTTTTTTGAATGCTAGGAGTTGTGTCAAAACTCCCCCAATAACAGAGCAGACCTGGATTGCCTTCTATGAGGGGGTATTTAATAGTCTGTGTCTAGAAGACACTCGAGTTTGGGAAGCCAAAATAGAATAGAGAAATTATATTTTGGGAGTTATTCCTTTTTCCCTGGTTGTAACTGAAGAGACGGTAACGCAATATATTCTAGCCTTGTGACCAGGCAAAGCCCCAGGAATAGATCTTATTCCACCAGAAGAATACCTAGAATATGTAGCCTGGTGGGCACCCTTGCTAGTAAAGTTATTTACACTGTATAATATGGTGGGTAATTTTCCGACATATTGGAATACAGCAATTATAGTCCCCATATTTAAAAGAGGTGAAAGGACTAAGCCAGCTAATTATAGACCTATTAGCTTGCTGCCAATAATCAGTAAAATATATTCTTGATATCTTCTGGAAGCCTTAGAGCAATGGGTGACTGACAACTAAACAATTATTGGCAGAGGAAGAGGCTGGGTTCCAAGCAAGCAGATCAACTACAGATAATTGTTTCATCCTGATGCACCTAGTTGCACCTAGTATATGAAGATTAGGGGTGGGAAGTTATTTGCAGCATTCATTGACCTGTCTCGAGCTCTTGATTCTGTGAATAGGTTTTTTTTATAGCGTAAACTTCTTAGTTTGGGAATTGATCACCGCCTACTAGATTTAATAATAGCATTACATGAAGACTCAAGGGTGGTGGTTAAATTAAATAACATAGACGCCCTCTCTAAGCCCTTGCTATTTCCTTAGGGGTCAGACAAGGATGCCTGTTGACACCCATTTTATTCAGCCTTTATATTAATGATTTACCTGAATTAATAAGAGAAACCAGTTATATACCCCCTAAGGTTGCGCTTAGACCCATAGCAATTTTGATGTATGCCGACAATATTATTCTATTATCATAGACAAAGCTGGGCCTTCAACACTGTTTAAACCAGCTAAATTCCTATTGTCTGACTAACAAGCTGAACGTGAATCCCCAGAAATCACAGGTTATGAGTTTTGGTAGTAGTCAAACGAAACACAGGGCCTTTATTGGAGAGGATCAATTATCTCAGGTCTCCAGGTGTTCATACCTGGGTGTTAGTTTTGCAGCAAATGGGCATTGGGCAATACATAGGAAAAACTTAATTACTAAGGCTACGAGCTCAATAACTGGAATTCTCAAAATGTATAGAAGTTCAAAATATTCCAATATCTCCTTGGTTTTAAGTGTATATAAGGTCAAGGTATGACCTCAGATCCTTTATGGATCAGAAATTTGGTTTTTTTACCTACTCCAAAGATATGGAGGTGGTTCAGAACAAGTTTATAAGGTGTGTTTTAGGTGTTGCTAATTCAACTTCCCTCTGCATGCTTTGAGCAGAGTCTGGACTATGCTCAGTAGCAACCCTAGCTAAATTAGAGTAATTACCTATTGGGATAGACTATGGGCATTTTCAGACGTTACGAGATCACAGTGAACCACGGTGAACCACGGTCAATTCTGCGGTGGGGCCAAAGCGCCCGGAACGTCTGTTACGCAGGCGCCAGATGTTCACCATGGTCAATACCCACATGGGGTCAATATCAACCACACTTCTGGACCTCCGGCCCGGACCATCGTCGAAAGCATGGTCAAAGCAATTCCCAATGGGAAACAAAAAAAAAGTAATGTCTGAACGGCAACTACTGGGCAGAATCAACCAAAATGATTCCCAGCCGGGGACAAAGCATGCAACGGTGCTGCCAGGCAACCAGCAACAACACAGGCCGGGGAGGGAGATTTAAAGGCAACGAGCGGGTCAGGGGAGGAGGCACCCTGGAAACAGGTAAGGGGACCAAAGGGGAGCAGAACCAGTGGCACAGGGGCACCATGGGGGGCAGGCAGCCGGACGGGAGGCAGGAGGGGGGGAGGGAGCGTGCCACGGGACAGGGGCAGAACAGCAACCAATACCCCCCCCGTCCCACAGACACAGAAGCGGGCCCGGGAGCCCAAGCCCCCGGAGGAGACANGACATGCAGTCTCTACAGTATGGAAGCATGTCTTCTGAGCTCTTAGTAAAGTTCTGTTTTGAAGAAACTTCTGCTGTGTGTTATGCAGCAGAAAGCTAACTCTGCAATAGTCCCAACCCTTTAACAGAGAACTCAGGACTCCTGGCTTCCAGCCTCTGCACCACACTCTAATCCAGTAGGTTGTACTCCCTTCACTAAGCAACTCAGTAGTCCTGGTTCCTAGCTTGTTCTCCTCTCCCTCTTCCCTGCTCAGCTCTCAACCTTGTAACAGACAACCCAGAAGTCCTGGGTCCAAGTCGCTCCTCTAACCCTGTAGCCCCCACTCCTCTCACAGAGAACTCAAAAGCTCTGGAAGAAATACAATGTTTATCTGTGTGTGTCATATGAAACCAAAACGCCTCCGCCCCCAGCAGGCCCATTGCCATGCCCCCCTTGAAAGAAGGGGACAGGATGGGGGTTTAATTCCCGCCTGCAGGGCTGCAAGTCACATGGGGGTGGGACAAAACTGCCTGCATGGTGAACACAGGGGAAACTAAACCTAGCCAGGGTTGCTAGGCGACCCTTGCTGGGAAGAAAGGGACCAATAAGGCCACATGGACTCAGCCTTGTCCAAGGCAGCACCACAGTCCTAGATCTGAGGCTCCAGCCACAGTTGCAGGCTAGAGCCAAGAAAGCAGCACGGAGCAGCTGCTGTGTGAAGGCGTTGGGGTCTGCATCCTTGTGGCCCTGCCCAAATGCACCGACAAGCAGGGGTGCAGTGACCCTGTCGAGCGGAGCATCAATGCCGGAGGTCTAGCAAGTCCAGTAAGGGCTGAATCTGGTTGGCTTCCCCCACCACCACCCCTTTTACCTAATGGCTAAGGAGAAGAGAAAAGCCGCCATCGCCACAAACAAGTGGAGGTGGGGTGCCCAATGCCAGCGGCTCCCCCGCATCAGGTGCCTGGTGGTGTTGGGGGGGAGGGGAGTTGGGGCTGAAGCAGATGCTCCTCCATGCTCAGGGTTGCTGGTCCCAAAGTAGGGAGGTGGATGTCCCCCTGCATGTGAGGTTGGCCAGGTGCGAGGCCCTCCTTTGGGAGCTCACCACAGTGGGGGCATGTGCCCCCCAGACCCAGACCCAAGCGGTGCTTGCCCTAGTGCTCCAGTCCTCCAACCCTCCCAGCGCGGTGGAACCCACGGCCTGGGTGGGGGGTCCCCTTCCTGATCCAGATGGGCAGCAGGAGCTGGTAAGCCCACAGTCAAGGCAGGGAGGACACATAATTGTGCCCCTTGCCCATTTGTTGGAAAATCCGCCACCAGTGAGGGCAGCAAGGAGGAGCTCTAATCAGGGCTACTGGGCAGGGTTAATCCCAGTGGATGCCCCCCCCCCTTGTGGGGTCAGCAGGGGTCCTGGTCATGGGGAACCTGGGGAGGGGCGGCACGGTTGGGCCCGGGATAGCCCCTGTTTGGGAGCCTCATGGGTGGGCCTGGCCCCTACACACACACACCCATCCTGGGTCAACAGTTGGCTGGCCCTCTACTGGGGCCGGGCTGGGATCTCCCTCGGGGCGGGCCTCCTGCACCACACACACACACACACACACACACACACATCCTGCTTGCCGGAAGGCCAGCTGGTGGGGTGGGGGAGCCCCCCTTCCTCCCTTACAGGGACACACCAAATTTGTGAGGTGGGGAGCCAGGCGAACACCCAGATCCCCAGGGCCAGGAAAGGGAGGATGTCTTNCAGAACTGTCGAGATTGTCAAATAAATGCTGGTTGGAGCAAATACATCATACTGGAAGTATAAAGTATAAATGGTGGAAGGAAATGCTAAACATCTTAGTGAAATCAGGTTTTACGCTAGAAACTATATCTAGTTTCCAACCCAATAGTAGACTACGTTTGCAAGAAATTAAACAGAGGATCTTGGATATCTCAGTAGAGGAGGATTTGTCGCAAATTGCTGCAATGACAATCGCCCCATGGTATCCTCAAAGTTGAGTGTTGGCCTAGAGCCCTATTTGATTTGCCTACAAGACCCCCAGTCTCACAGAATTTTAACATTGGTCAGATTTCAATTGTTAGAATCAGCAGTCACTAGAGGAAGAGGAAAGGGGATAGAATTTAATGACAGACTATGCATATGTCATAATGGTGAGGTAGAATCCATTAAGCACATCTTATTTGTATGTTCCTTGTATGAAAATTTGCATACTGTACAGATTACCCCAATCGTAGAGAGACACAAATATTTACCACTATTACAGAAAATGTCAGCTCTACTGGTCCCAAAACGCCCCTGATGATATGAAGACGGTAGCATTATGGTTTCTTTTGGCGCAGCAGGAAAGAGTTAACTACCTAAGAGAGCTTGATTGTTGCTAGTTCTCTTTTTTCCCTTGGTGAAAAAGAGATCAGCTTGTGATGCAAATACTGACTGTGAGCAGCTCTTGCTGTTATTTATTTTGCAATTGTGTAATTTTTATGGCGAATAGCCAAATAAAACTAAAACTATGATGATGATTCTCTGTAATAGTTCCACTGAGCCCTAAAGGGCTTACAAAGTTCTCGATTTGTAAATCCCAGCCTGGAAGTGTTACAAAGAGAGACCCGTTAAAACTAGAGCAGGAATCACTGCATCTGCACAGGGAGTATGGAAAGCCAAATGTATGCCCATTCCCTGTTCAGATCAATTCCCATCACACTTCTCAGATACATTTCATGGGAAAGTGGCAGACAAAAATTGAATGATGGAATGTCAAAGTCTCAAAATGGAGTGATCCTTTCTACTTCAGAAGAAGCATTTTTAGATGTCATACTATTCAGCACCTGTTCCTTTCCTCTCATTCCCCAGGCTTTTATCTTCTTTACTTTTAATGCTCAACTGCCTTTTTCCTTTCTCCTCTGACCCTGCTGTGTTGTTAGAATACTTTTCTTTCTCAGTGTTTCTCTCAATAGCTTTCCTTTTTTCCTTACATGTTGTGAGAGCAAAGGTCTGCTTTGTATTCCTTCCCTTTCTTCTAAATGAATTTCTCTTGCCTCTTTTCTCTCATCGTTATCACCCTTGGGTAAAACACGAGACGTTGCTGGATGTGGCAAACTAATTACAAATCCACTATCCCAAATATGATTATCGCTCTTTAACCATTTGCTGCTGGCCCTATGTGACAGCTCAGCTACAGCCAACATACCCCTGAAACCAACAGAACAGGCGGGCAACAGCAGTCTGTCACACACCAGTCCTTGTCTGACCGTAAGTTGCTGCAACAGCAGACCGATAAACCCCTGTCTAAGCCAAACTCCCTTCACCCAATGCTTTTTATTCATAAGCAGTGTCCCAGCTCCAAAGTCCACATACAAAGCCCTTTTCAGACTGTCAGCCTCCAGCCCACGCTGCATTTTCACATGGCTGGGCTTCTGATCAAGCCCCCTAATCTGGCTCCTCTTGCACAGGCAGCACCAGGGTACACCACTGTGAAACAGGGGCCCAGGCAAGTTCCCAACAGCCTCTTCACCTTTCTTCCTGGGGAAGTCCTCTAGAACAGCTCTAATCCAAGCTCTACCTTCTCCCTAGTCGGGTCCAGCCTGACACAGGACCTTTTCAAATGGGTCACAGTGGGTGAGGGGATGGGTGTGCACCAGAGGTGGGTGGAGGTGGATGTATGCCCGTTCCCATGGGTGCACACCCATCTCCACTCTCAGAGCAACTGGCATTGGCACCGTTGCTCTGTGCATGGATGATGGGTAGAGGTGGGTGGAGCGCGGGAGCGAACACGCACCCCCACCCACCACCGGCGGTGTTCCCAAGGGCACCCCCCACCACCAGTGGCAACCTGCAGTGTTCCTACGGACACACATGCACACACACACCTGCACATGTGTGCAAGGGGAGGGGCGCCCATTTGAAAAACGCCACAGGGGCAACCAGGGCCTACACCCCTGGGCCTGCCCTTTCAGATACCCCATGCCTCTGAACAGGAAACCTCCTTCACCTGCCAGGAGCCACACATAACACGGCCTGCTGCCCCCTGCAAGCCCCACCAGCTGCCAAAGGCCACAGTATCAAGAAGCCCTGCACCAAGTTTTCACTCCTGTTCTGCAAATGTTGGGGGGTTTTCCTCTGTGTTTTTCTGTTCTATTTTTTCTTGACACATCTGAATCTGTAAATCAAAAAATAAGGAAAAGTATTGCTAGCTAATGAATTCATATTTTAGACTTTGATTTATTTTATTGTATACTATGGTTTCAATTATAGCTTTGCTGAGAAGTGTGAATCAATTCCATAGTCAAAAAACCTCTGGTTTACAAGAAGAGCTAAGGCTCTTGCAACTTCAACCATGCAGTAAAAAGCATGGAAATTACAAGCTAAGGCTCATGCCTTAACGTCCGTGCCATGTTAGCAATAAAGACATTGTACAGTCTCACATATTGTGCTCACTTACAACTTAGACTCCATGCACCCACACTTTGCCTTGATCTTTCAGCCCCAATCCTCTTCCTCTGCAGGTTGGGGTAACACTGAAGCTGGGGACAGGGGGGCATGAACTGGCCCCTCACCCCCTCTGTTTCCTCTTTAAGAAAGAGAGAATTTAGGAGTCCTGGCTCCCACCCCTTCTCCCCCTCTAAATCTACTTGGTTCCTGTTGGATTGTGCAACAGTCACAAGTAAACGCCCATTGCAAGCCCTGCAAGCTTAATATGGGACTTGTCCAGTAGGGGGAGGGTCAGGGGATGAAACAGGGTTTTTTCCTCCTTGTCTCCTCTCTTCTCCTCTCCCTGTCCTCTATCTTGTCCCATGCAGTCTGTACAGTGTGGAAGCATGTCTTCTGAGTTCTTAGTAAATTTCTGTTTTGAAGAAACTTCTGCTATGTGTTATTCAGCAGAAAGCTAACTCTACAATAGGTTATGGGCCCAGGACATCTTCAAGGCAATTTTGAAGACTAGAAGCAGCAGTGCAGACTGTGAAAGAAAACTCCCAGAGAGAGGCCTACTGACACTGAGTAAGAAGACCTAAATCCCAGAAGGGGAAAGGGTGGGAAGCAAGTATGGCAAGCAGCTCAGAGCTCAGACTTTCAGTAGGAAAGCTGAACAATGTAAACTACCAATTGTGGAAGTTTAAAATGGAAATGCTGCTGTCTAAAGATGATCTATGGGAGGTGATTA
>QEPC01011163.1:2224278-2266327 GCA_003113815.1 Sphenodon punctatus
GACATGCAGTCTCTACAGTATGGAAGCATGTCTTCTGAGCTCTTAGTAAAGTTCTGTTTTGAAGAAACTTCTGCTGTGTGTTATGCAGCAGAAAGCTAACTCTGCAATAGTCCCAACCCTTTAACAGAGAACTCAGGACTCCTGGCTTCCAGCCTCTGCACCACACTCTAATCCAGTAGGTTGTACTCCCTTCACTAAGCAACTCAGTAGTCCTGGTTCCTAGCTTGTTCTCCTCTCCCTCTTCCCTGCTCAGCTCTCAACCTTGTAACAGACAACCCAGAAGTCCTGGGTCCAAGTCGCTCCTCTAACCCTGTAGCCCCCACTCCTCTCACAGAGAACTCAAAAGCTCTGGAAGAAATACAATGTTTATCTGTGTGTGTCATATGAAACCAAAACACCTCCGCCCCCAGCAGGCCCATTGCCATGCCCCCCTTGAAAGAAGGGGACAGGATGGGGGTTTAATTCCCGCCTGCAGGGCTGCAAGTCACATGGGGGTGGGACAAAACTGCCTGCATGGTGAACACAGGGGAAACTAAACCTAGCCAGGGTTGCTAGGCGACCCTTGCTGGGAAGAAAGGGACCAATAAGGCCACATGGACTCAGCCTTGTCCAAGGCAGCACCACAGTCCTAGATCTGTGGCTCCAGCCACAGTTGCAGGCTAGAGCCAAGAAAGCAGCACGGAGCAGCTGCTGTGTGAAGGCGTTGGGGTCTGCATCCTTGTGGCCCTGCCCAAATGCACCGACAAGCAGGGGTGCAGTGACCCTGTCGAGCGGAGCATCAATGCCGGAGGTCTAGCAAGTCCAGTAAGGGCTGAATCTGGTTGGCTTCCCCCACCACCACCCCTTTTACCTAATGGCTAAGGAGAAGAGAAAAGCCGCCATCGCCACAAACAAGTGGAGGTGGGGTGCCCAATGCCAGCGGCTCCCCCGCATCAGGTGCCTGGTGGTGTTGGGGGGGAGGGGAGTTGGGGCTGAAGCAGATGCTCCTCCATGCTCAGGGTTGCTGGTCCCAAAGTAGGGAGGTGGATGTCCCCCTGCATGTGAGGTTGGCCAGGTGCGAGGCCCTCCTTTGGGAGCTCACCACAGTGGGGGCAGGTGCCCCCCAGACCCAGACCCAAGCGGTGCTTGCCCTAGTGCTCCAGTCCTCCAGCCCTCCCAGCGCGGTGGAACCCACGGCCTGGGTGGGGGGTCCCCTTCCTGATCCAGATGGGCAGCAGGAGCTGGTAAGCCCACAGTCAAGGCAGGGAGGACACATAATTGTGCCCCTTGCCCATTTGTTGGAAAATCCGCCACCAGTGAGGGCAGCAAGGAGGAGCTCTAATCAGGGCTACTGGGCAGGGTTAATCCCAGTGGATGCCCCCCCCCCTTGTGGGGTCAGCAGGGGTCCTGGTCATGGGGAACCTGGGGAGGGGCGGCACGGTTGGGCCCGGGATAGCCCCTGTTTGGGAGCCTCATGGGTGGGCCTGGCCCCTACACACACACACCCATCCTGGGTCAACAGTTGGCTGGCCCTCTACTGGGGCCGGGCTGGGATCTCCCTCGGGGCGGGCCTCCTGCACCACACACACACACACACACACACACACACATCCTGCTTGCCGGAAGGCCAGCTGGTGGGGTGGGGGAGCCCCCCTTCCTCCCTTACAGGGACACACCAGATTTGTGAGGTGGGGAGCCAGGCGAACACCCAGATCCCCAGGGCCAGGAAAGGGAGGATGTCTTTCAGAGGACTGAGGCCATTGAGCAGGCCCAACAGCTGCCGACCCATCACAAACCACCCCTCACAACCCCGCAATGTGATCCAGGTGAGGCAGGGGCCTACTCACAATGGGCAGGCACCATGGGCGCTGGGGCGATATCCCAGGCCTGGCCCCCGGGAACTCAGGTCGCTGGATCTACCAGTGGAGCAACAGTTGACCCACAGCAAGGGCTTGCGCCAGGCACAGGGACAACCCAACTCCTGTGGTGGAATGGGACATGAATGCCCATGACTATGCCCCTTGCCCCGGCCCCCGGAGCGGACACCATAGTTAACCCCTCACAACAGCAGCCCCCTATGGGCCAGTGGGGTAACACACACACCCAGGTGGGCCAGGTGCTGCAGATTTGGGCCCCACTGGTCGCCCCCATGGGGCAACTGATGTGGCAACGTACCTCCCGCAGCCTCTGGGCAGGGCCACCAGACAGCACACACACACCCCGTGGGGGAGGTATGCTGAAGTCTCCGCCCGCACAGGGGACCACCTGCTCCCAGCCACCCACGAGAAAATCTGGTGAGGGGAGTACATCAATATATTTGCCCTCCTGTTCAGTGATCCCATTGTGGATCCATCGGAGCAGAACAACAAGAAAGAGAAGAAGTGCTTCAAGCGCCCCAAAGCGGAGAAGAACTGATCCAACTGGACCACGGCCTCCTCCATTTAGGGGCCGGTGCTCATGGGTGTGATCAATGCCTCCCTTTGGGAGGTCAGAGTGCCGGGCTGCCTCAAGGAGGCGGTGGTGCAACCCCTGCTTAAGAAACCACCTTTGGATGTTGACACGCTTGCTAGCTATCGACCTGTGTCTAACCTCCCCTTTTTAGGGAAGGTTATTGAACAGGTGGTGGCCCAGCAATTCCAGTCCCATCTAGATAGCATCGGTTTCCTGGATCCTTTTCAATCAGGATTTCGACCAGGATATGGCAGCGAGACTGTGTTGGTGACCTTGGTGGACGACCTCCACCGAGAGATGGATTTGGGACGTCCTGTTGGATCTCTTGGCAGCATTTGATACAGTTGACCATGGGTTGCTGTTGAGGTAGCTGCGGGCCCTGGGGGAGGGGGGGGATCAGCGGGACTGTTCTGCTTATTCCTCTCAGGGAGAAGCCAGCGGGTGGTGCTGGGGGAAGAAACATCTAGCCCCTGGGATCTCGCTTGTGGTGTACCGCAAGGTTCCATTCTGTCTCCATTGTTGTTTAATATTTACATGCAACCCCTGGGTGAGGTTGTGAGACTGTTTGGTGTGGGTTGCCACCAGTATGCTGATGACACCCAGCTATACCTCTCTTTTTCAGCAGACCCAGGTCCTGCAGTCTCGGTGCTTTCCCAGTGCCTGACAGCAGTGAGCGACTGGATGAGGCTAAGCAGACTGAGGCTAAACCCTGATAAGACGGAGGTGATATTGGTGGGTAGGGCAGCTGAGGCAATGGCCCCACTTGTGGAGGGGATCCGCCTCCTGCTAGACCCATAGGTGCAGAGTTTGGGGGTCCTGCTGGACTCTGGACTCCACCTGGATTGTCAAGTGGAGGCAGTGGCAACAGGAGCCTTTCGCCAATTACATCTTGTGCAGAGGATCCAGGCGTATGTCTCAAACTCTGACCTGGCCACCCTCATCCATGCGCTCATCACCTCTAGGTTGGATTACTGCAACGTGCTCTATGTGGGGCTGCCCCTGGTGACAGTTCAGAGGCTGCAACTGTTGCAGAATACTGCGGCCTGCCTCCTGACGGGGACAGGCTGTAGGGAGCATATTACACAGTGTTCCAGGCTCTGCACTGGCTGCCTATAGAGTTCTGGGCCCGATTCAAGGTTGTGGTGTTGACCTTTAAGGTCCTACACAGCCTGGGCCCCTTGTGTGGGTGTTTCCTTTTGGTGCTGTTGGCTTCATTTGCCCTCGGTTGGCCATGTCTGGCTCCCGCCCCTCCCCAGTGCCTTCTGACTGTATTGACCACGGCCCAGAATCGGCGTCACGTCTGTTGCGCTGCCCTGGGCCATGGTCTGTTGGTCCAGTTCCCTGCCGTGGCCCCACTCCCGTCACATCTGTTCGGGGGCTCCCTGGACAACAGGGGATGGTTGTTTGGCTTGCCACCGCTGGGAATCCACTGTGGTGAATCGGGATCGCGTAACGTCTGAAATCACCCCATGTTGCAGGGCTGTGTTGGTGCCCTATGCAACCCTGCAACATGCATAAGAAATATTCAAGTGTGGTTAAACTGGCGTTAGTGTCATATCTGAAAACACCCTTCAAGCTAATTTTAGCTCTCATACAATTTTCCCATCAAAGATGTCATTTTGTATTATTAATTTTCATATCTCTAATGATATTAATGGAAACTGGACTCCTGAATGTTGTTTGTCATGATTCACGCTCAGGTTTCTTGTTTAACTGAACAGAGTACTTACTGTCACTTGCTTTATATTACTTGTGCTGAAATTAATTTACATCTAGCTTTTTAGGTCTTATTTCCAGTCAGGTTGTGATGTCCAGCCATTAGGTGCTATCACTCTTTCTTGATCCCAGGAAAACCCCAAGTCCCAACACAGAACAAAAAGTAGATTGTGACTTGTCTTGCAAAGTTAATAGGCTCATTTAATGCAGAATCCAACCATTTTCTCAGCAGAAAATGATTATTTGTGGGCAGAATTAAGAGTGTTTTAAAAGTGAAATCAGGATGTTTCATTTTTAAACAAATTAGGGCAACTTCACTTGCTATCACTAAGTCACAATAGGTCATGTTATGCTTGGAAAATATATGTAGTAAGGTAGATATCATTAGAAAACTATTCTGCGAAGTTCCAGTTTAACACCATTCCCATGCTCAAGAACTTTCTCAGAAGAGTGGTAAACTAGGTAAACACTAAAAGCGCAGGGAGGTAGGAGGAGACCCCTGGTTCAAGACTCGCCTTAGCCATGAACCCACTGGGTGACCCTGGGCCTGTCACGGATCTCTCAGCCTAACCTACCTCACAGGGTTGTTGTGAGGATTACGAGTTGAGTTAATTAGTTTAATGTTAATGGTTAAATGTTAATTGTTTAAAGTTAATAAGTTGAAATGTGAGCTACCCTGAGCCTAAGGGAAAGGGTGGGATACAAACTGAAATAAATTAAATGGAAAACTTGTTAAATCTGAATGATCTGATCAGACATGAAAGAATCAGGTATTGAACACTATTCAAAAAATGGGTGATCTTTGTCCGATTACCTGTTTTTTGTCTGTTCATGCATTTTGTTAATTTCATTCAGTCTGTTCGTGTCCAGTTCCAGTTTTTCCCCACCCATTTTCATTGTTCCTGGTGAAAACAAATGCAAAAATGAAAACAAACAAAGGAAATAACCAAAATTGTGAAAAATAGGTTGCTCAAACATTGTGATGAATGTCATTTGGGTTGACTACACCCTGCTCGAAGGGTGAAAACAGACATGACGCTAACCACCCTTTAACCACCCTTGGTGGTCATTTATGCATGTTTCAGGGCTGCATAGGGCACCAATTCAGCCCTGCAACATGAATAAATAACCACCAAGGGTGGTTAAAGGGTGGTTAGCATCATGTCTGTTTTCACCCAAAGTCACACACAAAAACGCAAGTATTTTTTCTGCTACCCATTTCATCTTTAGTCAAATCCTACTTGCCTTGTTTTATCTGGAGAGTATCTTCAAGGAGCCAAATATATTCTAGATATATAACTCCACTGATTACAGTGTTCTTAGAGAGTGAATTTGCTCCTTTGCCATGATGGTGAGAGAGCCACTTATATCAGTAAGGCAAGCAAGATTTGGCCTGTAGTTTATATGCATTCACATTACAGTGCCACTCAACATCCTAGAAATTCTCAACTTGAAAGAGACATAAACCTGAAATCAAAGGGATAGCTGGGCTCAAAACTGAAATGTGTTAGACTTCCAGTGCTAAATGTACCTTTCTTTCAAGGACACTTTAAGCACAGTACGGCAATTATAAGTACCCAAGGAGTAAAGTCATCCTTCTCTTCTTGTCATGCCCTAAAGGATGAAAAATACCTTTTGTTGTATATCAAAATTGATTATATCCACTAACCTTTTATCTCTAGAAGCCCAAGCTCAAATCACAATTAAGCCTAGCTTTGTGGCTTTATATTCAACAACTGAACACCATTTCTCCCCAACTCATGGGATGAAATTTTAAAATAAATAAATAATTTAAAGTGTTCTATCTATTGTAAAAGTGGGATAATGGGGAGATCAAACCCTTTTTGTTGATATTGCTGATAAGAATTTAACTGACTCACTCTCATATTACATATGAACAGTTCATCATTTTATGCATTTGTGTGATGCTTTTGTGATGTGAAAAACTTGGTCACTGTGCTTTCTGCTCAAGGTATGTCTAGAACTGGAATAACAGATGTACTATATCAGAAATGGACAAACTGTGGCTCTAGAGCTACATATGGTTCTTTGGCCCCATTGTGGTAAATGGATGTAGCTCTCAGGATTAGGAAACTTTATCCACCCCTGTACTATACATCACCATACAGATATGCTGAATGAGGTGTATGAGGTAGCTTACATGCACTAATACCTGTTGTGTCTGGCTTTTGCCAGGACCAGAAATCTCCCAATTTCATGAGCATAAAAAAATTACAACATTATACACACTATAAGCAAAATTATAAATTATAAGACACACAGTAATTACAAAATACCAGGTGGTCAAGTTCCCGATCACACTGGGAACAGTGCTTAAGGTATTTAGACACACATTGGTATCTCCATTCTTCCACCAGCAATGATCTTTCACATACACATTTATATCCTTTCTTGCTTTGTGTTTCGCTGAGGCTTTCCACTAGTAACACTTTTCTAATTCCAAAATTCTCCTGTTAAACTTGAAAAAAATAATTTTTACTGTTATGTAACATTGCATCTAACCAATGGTTGTATATTTCTCTTGGTTTTTAGCCAAAGCAAGTTTAGAACTGACCCTACAGTCCTTATTCAGGTCAGGTTCCTATTGACTTCAATGTCAGTTTAGCCTGTGCAAGAACTGAGTTTGCAAATGTGTCCATGTAGCCTCTGCATCACTCCTCACACTTGCAGAAATATGCTTATTTGTAGCAAAGATAATCCCTTGCTGCAAAATAGATGAAGCTTGAATTTGGGGCCAGATTCAGGTGTCAAGCTAATTCTACTAACTCTTGACTTACACCAAAGTAACAGAGACGATATTTGTCCATTATTTTTAGCATGTCACTTCCCACAAATAGCTATGCTATCTGCAGCATGGAGTGAGAGATTTTGGTACGAGAAATCTCACACCAAATTTCGTATAGTCTGTAGGACTAAGATATTTCCAGCAGATTACAACTATGGGTGAAAACAACATGACACACCAACTCCACTTTAACACCGCTTTAACATTTCTTATGCATGTTGCAGGGCTGCATAGGGCACCAATCCAGCCCTGCAACATGCATAAGAAATGTTAAAATGGTGTTAAAGTGGAGTTAGCGTCATGTCTGTTTTCACCCTATATTTCATAACTAAATAAATTGAGAATGTCAATTATGAATGAGAAGGATAAAGAGGATTTGACCCTTTGTGTCTCCTTACGGGGATGGGCCGCCATGAGCACGTTACGTCAGAGCTCCATTCTCTGCACTGGCTGCCTATAGTCTTCCAGGCCCGATTCAAAGTGTTGGTGCTTACCTATACAGCCTAGGCCCTACCTACCTGCGGGACCATCTCACTCCCCAGGCTCTGGATCAACCCCTACGGTCATCCGGCAGCATCCATCTCAAAATCCCCGGGGGATCATGATGAAGAGGGTTCTCGGTGGCCACTCTTAGGCTGTGGAACTTCCTCCCGGCAGAGGCCCGGGGGGCTCCTTTCGACGACAATGCAAGGCCTGGTTATTCCACCAGGCTTTTGGTGAGGGAGATGGGTGAAGGGTGGGGGGGTTGTGGGTGGCAGGGTTTTTGTATGTTCTTCTCTGTGGCTTCCTCCATATTGTTTTATATGAGTATGACGGTTTTATATGTATTTTATTATATATTGTATTTACATTATTGTATTTTTTATTATTTTAAACATTATTAGCCGCCCCAAGCTGCTTTGGCAGAAGGGGCAGGGTATAAATTGGAATATTAATTAATGAAATAACAGGTGACAGAGTAATGTGCCATCACGTGAGACCTGACTCTCCAGAACTCTTGAACTTAAAAACAGCCAGATGCAGGGTGATAGCTAGGTTGGACTGGGCCCTAGTGCAGCCAGATGCAGGGTGATAGCTAGGTTGGACTGGGCCCACCTCCATCCCCCCTTCTCCCCCAGGCTTGTGGGCCCCAACGCAGCTATACCGCCTGTCCCTTGGCAGGATGTGAAAGCCAGAGATGGTTCTCAGTCTTCTCTGTAGTAGTCAACTTCCCTTTCCCAGCAGGGGTCACTCACTCTCTAATCTCAGTCTATGGATACAGAAAGCATCTGCAATGAAGCAGCAGAATGGGATTATACAAGGGGAGAGAGGCACTTAATGAATCATGGAACTGTAGGGTTCAAAGGTCATCTACTGAAGCAGTGGATGAGAGGGAGGGAAAACAAGCAACATGCTCTACAATCAGACAAGAATCCTTAATCGTTGCCTCAGGAACTGTAAATCAGATGGACTGAGAGGAACAGCCTGGGAACCCAGCAAATGCAAAAACAGAATATTTGGGCTGCAATGCTGAACACGCTGAAGTCAATGGAAAAATTCCCATTGACTTTAATGGGTGAGGACTGCATCTTCATGTTGGTAAAAGGAAACACCTAGATGCAGTTAATTCTGATTAGTTTAATTGGATATGTATTTTGTTTGTTAATTGAATTAGCATTTCCCTTGATTCCTCACTACCTCTTTCTGGAATCTGTGAATACATCTTATGTTTTTATTATTCCATGGTTTTGCAATGATCCAATTGTGAAATGTTTTCTGTGAAAAGCATTATGTTGTTGTTCCTAGTAATGCTACTAATGAGCTAACAACATAATAGGGGTGTGTCATAAAATCAATAATCAAAAAGTGGCTATGCAACTTTGTGCATATTTACTGAAACTCTTATTTCCCTTTCAGAACAAGTAACTTCTCATCACCATGATTTTGTCCTTGAACCTTGTACCTTCGTATTTGGATTTATCCTGTGTTCCTTTTGTTTAAAATTCATTGTTAATATGGGAGATATGGATAGACATCATGTAACATGAAATCACATTTTACACACACCCTTATCAATATGGTGTTTAGATATATATTTTCACACACCAACTCTTCTGCCTACTTATATTCCTGCTAGAAATTATTTGCATTTTCAAAAAGTACAACATTTTGGCAGGCAATGAAAGCTGTTTGTTCTTCCCTTATTAAGGTTTCTGGTCTCCTAAAGGAACACAGTGTAGCAAGAAATTGTCCATTTAAACCTCAGACCACAAAACAGGCCATTTAATAAACTATTTCATTAGAAGTGTTGGAGAATACTTAAATAACTGCAGTTCTCATATGGAAGCATATTATTATCCTTTGCAAATCTGGGGGGGTGGGATTTTTGGCAAATGATGAAAAACAGAAAAGTAGCATCTCCCACTTTTATCCAGCATAATGATGGACATGATCCTGCAGTCCCTACTAAAGCAAACTCCAGTTCAGTGAGGCTATGATTACAGTCTTCAGTGGAACACCTCATTAGGAAGTAGTCTCAATACTGGGGCCAATGTTTTTCTGAAGTCAGATGGTAGTTTTGTCCAGGTAAGGACTACGGGATGTACCCAAAATAGCTCTAAACCTGTGTTTTAGGACATAGCTATATACACTGACACCTACACACATACATTGAGAAAACAGGAAACACTAAGCAGTTTTATGCTATTTATATAGAAATTGCAGCTTTTATCTATGCTTCCTTTTTTACACTGCCTAACGAGCATGCCAGATATATACTTTTTATCTAACTGGAGCAGTTGTTTTTGCTCCTAAATATACTGCATGTAAATGTATATTTAATCGTGCACATGCCAACTTTTTCACTATTATAAAATACCACATTAAATTATTTGTATTCTTTCCCCCATCTCCCTCATAAGTTATGTTGCTTGTTTTACTTAACATTGTCTCGTGGACATATTATTCAATCAAGACAAAAAAAATAAATAGTACTCTAATAGCAAGTAGTTTAAAATCTTCTGAAGTTAATACAATGGCTCGGGAAAGATTTTTTAATTGTAACTTCTTTGATCAGAATTCACAAACCACTTACTCTGGAGTAAGTGGGGTTTGGATTGTGGCCTCTGTTTTTCAAATCACCAATATTTAAAGAGAGGTCTTTATGGGTACATGCATATTACCATTAAGCCTCTCCTGGGATTGTTGGTGCAACCTATTCCTTTAGAAAGCAGCTTCTAAGGTTTGAACAGAAAGAAAGGAACATTGCAAAAAGAAGCAATCCAACCCTCATCTTCACCCCCCATAAGAAAAAAAGTATGGCAAATTAAAGTAACTGCTTTTTTAAGTTGCACATAAGCTATGAGTGCAATACCCAATCAAGGTCATTATTAAAAAAAACTGAATATCATTTATTGTTTTCTTTATTAATATGACATTTAAACATTTACTTTTATACAAAAGTCCAATTTCTGGGTATTATGCTTTCCTGGGAATCCTGCCCCAAGCTCACCCAGGAATGGGGAGGAGGGGCCTCAACAGTTGTGCAAACGTTTTCATTATCATCATCACAAGGAGTTGGAGTTTGTAAACAAAATTTTGGTACATACAGAATGAATGGAAGGGGCTTGACAAATACCATAGGTAATTGTTTGTTGGTTTGTGTGTGTGTGTCTGTGTGTGTTTAACCCAGCAATGCAAAAAAAAATTAAAAAATTAAGGTATATTACCCTCAAATGGTCCCTGGATGAACAAAACTGTGTCTGTAAGAAAAGCCAGAATCTGGCGCTCCCAAACAGTTTCCAAAGTGTCACTGAACCATCGCAGCGGTTCTGCTGCCCCCTGTGCTGCTATTCACAGCCTCGGCTTACTGAGCAAGCTTTTGCTGAGATCCTTCACCTCCTCGGGGCTGCTGACCCTCTCGTAGCCCAGGATGCCCATGGGCTGGTGGCAATACTCCTCGATCTGCTTGATCTGCTGGAAGCTCAGTGCTGTCCTCCAGGCGCTCACCGCCTGGGTGGCGTTCCTGGGCGACACCACGAAAGGCTTGGAGGAGTAGCCTGGCCCGCTGGTCATGTTGAGAGCGAACTTCTCCATTTCTGGGCTCACCACCAGGTTGACGAAGCCATACACCTGCCGCAGGGTCTTGATGGGGTCCACGACCAGGTCCTCGTAGCGCACCACCAGGTAGTTCCCCTTAAGCCAGTCCGGGGGGTGCAGGGCAGTCTGCAGGGTCTTGGCCATGCTGCTGCAGATCACCTCCATGGCCCCCAAGGCATGGTAGTCCGAGCCGCCTCCCCCTTCCTTCTTGCCGTTCAGCTTGTGGCCGGCGTCTAGGAAGGGCATGCGGTGGATGCGGGGGTCGCGGCTTCTCACCACTTGCAGGCTCTCTCGGATCAGCCCGTGACGGGATTTGATCCTGGAGCTGGCCACGGCCCGCGGGTCCCGCACCAGGTGGATGACTTTAAGCTCCAGGGCCGGATCTTGCATGAGAGGGGCTAGCACGGCCAGGTCGAAGACGCGCACCCCCTTGATGACCAGGGTGCGGTACTTGAGGCACTCGTCCTGGAAGAGGCTGAGCCGCTGCGGGGGGCACTTTTTGCAGATTTTGTCGTCCACCATGCCCACCACCTCCTTGCGGTAGGCCGGGCAGAGCGGCGAGGAGCAGATTACCTTGTTGGTGGCCGCCCCGAAGATGCCCAGCGTGGTGAGGTTCTTGCCGGCGCCCGCCGTGTTGTAGAGCTGGAAGACGGAGAGGTCGCAGCGGTAGAGGGCGCTCAGCATGTCCCTGGCCGCCCCCTGCAGGGAGACGGCGTCCCCCGGGTACAGCTTCTGCCACACGTGCCACACCGGCTCGTAGAGGAAGAAAACCTCCGGGTTCTGGTTGAAAAGCTCCCCGAAGAAGGACGAGCCAGAGCGCCAAGTGGTGAAGACGTAAACCAGCTGCCTCTTGCGGGCAAGCGCCGCCGGGGCCCGGTAGAGGGAGCGGATCTCCGAGCGGGGCTGCGAGGAGTAGTAATAGTGCTGGGGTGGAGGCGGCGGCGGCTGCTGCTGCTGCTGCTGCTGCGAGTAGGAGCCCGGGACTCGGCGGTTGGCCGGCTCGTTGCATTGCTGCGGCTCCTTGTGCCACTTGTAGTCCAGCAGGTTGAGCATGGTGAGCAGCAGCAGCAGCACGTAGCCCAGGCACAGCACCAGCGCCTTCCTGCGAAACACTTTCATGCTGGGCAGCGGCGGGAGCGTGGCCGGGGCGCCGGCACCACCAACTGTTGCGCCTCACATGGCACTTAGCGCACGACAGGCGGGGGTTACCCACACGCACCCCCCGGCAGGGAGGACTTTCCCCGGGACAAATCCCCGGTTGGGGGTTTGCATCGCACAGACCCTGCTGCGGTGGGGACTCCCCGAGGCACCCGCTGGCCGCTGTGCGCCCTGGTGACTAGGTGATGGGCCGGCTGAGCTTGCAGAGAGCGCATCGGCTCCCACTTCACAGGGGCTTCCGTTTTTTCCTGCCCTTCATAGCCGAGCCCCCTGGAGATCTGCTTCTTTGCAGGGTTTACGCCACGCAGGGATCAGGGCAGCAGCAGCGCGGAATTCCCCCCTGGGGCACCGCGTCTCCAAGCGCGCAGCGGCCAGGCGCTCCAAGCGCACCAGGCTAACCGCCTCGCCGCTGGCTAGGCGCGTCCCGGGGCTCGCTTCTTACAGTCTGGGCCCGTTCCGCAGCGCAGACGCCAGGCAGGAGCCGGAGGGGGGAAACTTTGGGGTGTTGATCTGCCAGGCTCTCGGAAAGTGCATTGCGCCTCTGGCACGCCGGATGCCTGCCCGCCGGGCTGTACCGTACCGCGCCGCACTCCCGCCTGTCCCGGGCTGATTAGCGGGGGCCAGCTTGCTGCCAGGCACGGCTAAGGCGATGGGAAGAGCTCGCTGCCTGCTTCTCCGGCTTCCCTTCCCATCTTCCTGGCACCCGTTCAGATGGAGAGCCCGCCCCCCGCAGCAGCAGCCCCTTCTGCTCTGCAGTCATCCCCTGCGGGGCCCGCATCGAGCCCGGAGCGCTTGGGGCAGCAAAGGCGAAGAGAAAATTCACTGCTCCCTCCGCGAAGCCGGCTCCGGAGACGCGAGGGGCGCGGGCAGGGTAGCAGTGAGAGCCTAGCTCGCTTCCCCAGCTACTGAATGGTTGCGGAGCCGGAGCCTGGAACACCTACGTCCCCGCCTCTGGGTCCTCCCCCTAGCCTGCCCATTGGCGGCAGCAGCCGCCACTCGGCCCGTTCTCCTCCCCCAGTGCCCCGCTCTGCAATGGGCTGTTGTCTCTGCGGCGTTAGCCGGGCACTCTTGTGCTGCACGGCCCGGGAGGAGTGACACGCTGACTGCCCGCCAGCCCGGGCTGCTGCCCACGCCAATGGTGGTGCCCCCGCGTTCCTCTCGCAGAGTGGATGGGAAAGTTTTCAAAACAGCCATTATCTGCAAGAAAACGCAGTCGGTCATTGGCAGGGGGCAGGCTACAGGACGAGGATCATTGCTTCGGGCTATGGAACGGGGCGGGGGGATGAAACATCTTATTTCTACAAGAGTCGCAAAAATAAATTGAGGGGCTGCGTCCCCTCCATGAGTCCCCTTAGCGGATGGATGCGGCTATCCCCACTTAAACAGAGAAGCATCGGCAGTTGCTTCATCTTGCATAGTTAGGGCTGCTGCTGTCACTTCCCCGTGACACAGTAGCACAGCTATCAACGGAGAAAGACAAAGATCACACCGGAAGTCTGTGCCTGGGCCATTAATAGCGCCTACATCTCTTGACAAGTCTTGTGCTTCACAATCACTTGACTGCTCTTCCTTTGTCTCCGCTCTGCCCTAAGGGCATTCTTGTGTGTAGATTACTGTCTGAAAACCTAGTGCCTCACCAGATGCAAGGTCTGGCCTCCAACAGCAGGGTGGGGCAAAGGGCAGAGAGCGTATCCTACATTGTATTTCCCCGAGGGTTCTTTTAACTAGAGTTGTCACTTTGGGCCATGATTTAAACTGCGTGGGTAAAAAATTACAACACAGAGAGAAATTGCTGCTGCTTCATCCACGAACTACTTACTCTCTGGAGTAGCCCCAGTGAAGCCTGCAAGGTAAGTGGTTTGTGGACTGCAGAGATTGGTAGACATCTTATGAACCCCCAAACAACTAAAGGCAACTCGGTGTCTACACAATAGCAATCCTGTGACACAATAACAACCCTGATCCTGCTCACTCAGGGTTTGTACACACAAAAGGTTGTACAGGAGGAGCAATTTGCCCTTGCAACATTTTGCATCAATGACAGATTGCTCTGGAGCTCTTCCATTTCCACAGCAGTGGAAACCCAAACTACCATGTTGGGCTTTGCAGGGAGCAAGCCATCTCCTCCATCAGTCCACTGGCCCTAGGGCAGGGGGAGAAGACCTTGTGAACGCTTTGCTCCAGAGCATTTTGCCCAATAGCAAGTCACCAAAGGGCGGTGTTCTGTTGGAAAACACTGGGATTGGCTGCTTTAAGAGTTCTACTAATCGCAGAACTTCTGCTACACAACTTGGGGGAGCCTTGTGATTAAACAAACATTCTTTGTTCTTCTCTTTTCCCTTTCTCCTCCTCCCCCCCCCCCCCAACTTATCTTGTTTCTCCTTGGCCTGTGTTTAATGGGAAGGATGATAAAAACCCTTTCTACTGCTTTTAAAAAGTACATTTATAGGATAGTCAGATAGAGGCAATTTCAGATTGTGCAACCACACAGGGCTCCATATAAATGGGGCCCATGAATAAACTTAAAATGACAAGGCACTACCATAAAACACAGGCTCATAGGCCCCAAACTTGGGGAGCCCTAGCCGATGAAATGCTCACAGTGATTGGGGGGGGACGGGACACAGAGAGCCCATTAATTAACTAGCAGTAGTAGTAGTATAAGCTTTTATATAGCACCAGCGATGTACCTAGTGCTTTACAGAGAATAAGACAGACATGGTCCCTGCCCGACAGCTTATAATCTAAAGACGGGGAGGGGCGACAGGGAAGGGGGAACAGAGGGAGAGACAAGAGATGCAACATTCATGAGGATGCGAGAACTCAGGTACACATTCTTGGCTTGGCTAGAAATAATATTTGTAACCTGTGGGTCCAGAAGTCCTGGGCCCTGAAAGGGATTTATGTTTAATATAAAAAAATGAATTACAGTAACATTTTTCTTTTTCTAGTGGGTGTCAGTTTGTGTCCTTCCTTCAAACATTTCTACATTAGATGGAGACCTTCCACCCCATTTCACACAGGACCCTAGCTTCCCTGGATGTGGTACTGATTCCCAGTTTGGTTAAAAACCACTTTTGAACCCTGCTAGGAGTACTCTTGAACCCATTCACTTGTTTTATTGATAGGAATACAGTGTGTTCTATATCCCATACCCATACCACACATATCTGGATTTTCCTTTATTTCTGACATGATTTTTGACATTCCCATATCTGAACACCACACCTCTCTAATCTGGAGGCAAAGTGTGTCCACCAAGGTGGCTGGATAGGGAAGGCTGTGTGTGTAGTATAGGGTTTGTAAGGGCTATATGCATAGGCCACACCGCCAGTAGGAGGCTGAGAATGCTATTGCAATATTTACATCTCTTGCTGCACAGCTTTCTTTTCTGGAGTGAAAGTTGCTTTTTGTTATAGCAACTTGCCTTGAGCTAAAGAGGCTGGTGAAACTGAACAATTGCTCGAAACCATGAGAAAGTATTTTCCCTTGTTCCACACTTTTAAACTATGCAAAGTACTGAACAGGCTTAAATCCTCCATAATTCCTATGTAGGTATTATGGTTATGGTTGTAAACCATGCTAAACTATTAGCTAATATGCATAGGACAAAAATAGGTCAGATAGACATCTTGCAGGAAATTGTACGGAGACCTGAATGAGATACCACTTCATGTAAGTACAGGGATCAGAATCACAAAATTAGGTGATTTTAGCTACCTCTGCTAACAGTTAATAGGTTTTAACAAGTACACTTATACCCAAAACAGGTAAAATCTTCATAAGCCATATGCTTTTGAGGGTTCAGGATTTTGCCCTTAGGTTTTACATAATTGAGAAATGTTTGACCAAGAGCACTTATAGCTGAAACAGGTACCCTCCAAAATGGGAATTCCTGTCAAATTCTATGGTGCCCAACCCTGTGATGGATCGCGTTTTAAAGTGTTTTTTTCATTTTTTTCTCCTCCCTACTTCCCTTTACTTCAGCTTTGGAAGCAGCACTGGCAGCTGTCTGCACTCAGCACCACTGCAGAGTTGGCAGTGGGGTGATCTTCTGGAGTGGTGGAAGGGTCACTGCAGCAGAGGGTCAACGGGGGTGGAGGGTGGAAGGTGGGGGGGCTGGAGGCCTGTTCTGAGGTCTGGGCTGGCCTCCTGGAGCATGTGCTGGCCCCAGGAACAAACCAGACATAGGACTCCAGATGAAACCTGACCAAAATCGAGTAAAGAGGAACAATCACTTCCCTTGTCATTTCAATTCTTACGATCTTCCCCCTTTACCATTTTGATTGTCTATATTACAGACACGTTACCAAGTGACACTTTCAGTATGAATGTAGTGCAAGAGCAGGGGTTTGGAATTAGCCAGTACTTATTTATTCAATATTTACGGTACAATATTTACAGTACAATATTTATTCAACTTAGCTTACAAATCAACCTACCTTGAGGTTCATTCACTGACAGAAGACTTTGCTATAAGTGATTTGAGGCTTCTGCAGGACAGCTTCCATTTCTGAGGATCTCAAAGAATTCTTAGCACAAGGTGATCCTCCACCATTGAAGCCAATGGCAATTTTGCTATTGACTTCATTGGGTGCTGGATTACAGACAGTTTCTTTCACCAGCTCAACAAAAGGGTCAACCTAATTTACTGCCACTGCCAATAGATCCCCCCCCCACCTTCTTGCCCTCAAGATGACCCATAATTGGAACATGAGTTCAGGCCCAACCCAGCCTTGCTGCACCACTAAGCGCACCACGCTAAACGCTGCTTTCACCTGCCTTGTGCTTCATTTTGTTTCCCTGAAGTCCTTCCTTCTCACCTACGTTTCAGGGTTAGGAAAATAAGTTTCTCACCACATTGAGAGAGAGAGACAATCATCTTCCAGGAGGCTAACCCCAGTCTTCATCTTAGCTCTTCAAGATGCAGATTAAACTGGCTTTTGTCTTAACTTCTGCATGCTGCCTACGTGGAGGGGATGGGGTAAAGAGTGTTGTCCTGGTTTGATTATTTATTATTTTATCTGATTTGTGCACTTTTATATATTTTGTATATGTGTTTATTTTACTATGTGATTTTAATGCTGTACGCCACTCCGGGTCGCCAGAGGTAAGAGGAGCAGTATAGAAATATGATGAAATAAAATAAATAAATACATAGAAAGATTTCTCAGCATCTCAACATTGTATACATTCAGCTCCAGTAATCTAGGCAGTATGTATTTGTTCCATATGAACAATAGGATCCAGGCCTTCTTTTCTTGCCTAATTCACGCCCAATTAGGGTTGTCACCTATGCAAATTTTTAAGGAACACTTATGAAAAATACATATTGCAGGACCTGCACTGGTGCCTTAGGTGTCAATGTAGGCCCTGCAACAGGTATTTTTCATGTGCTCCTTAAAAATTTGCATAGGTGGCAACCCTACTGCCAATTACATTTCTCTTTTAGCGACACATTTTGATCTACAACCGCCCCTGGTTCCAGTCCAAGACTTGGGGTAATTTCAGACGTTTATGCGATCACGTTCAACCATGGACAATCCTCTGTGGTGGCGGATGGTCGCGTAACGTGTGTTTGCTCACCGCCAGATGTTCACCACGGTGAACCACCGGCGGTGAGCAAATTAACCATGCTTTTGAGGATGGTCCAGGCACCATCTCCGAAAGCATGGTTAATTGAACTACAGCCCGGAATCGGCAGCCGGTAACGTCTGTTACTGCCACCAATTCCGGGCCACGGTCCAGACCCCAGGATGGAATTGGGCTCAGCAGTCGGATTGGCCGCTGCGCTCGCCCATCTCTCGGAGGGAGGGCAGCCTGGGGACCGTGGGGGGGCAGGGCTGTGCGGCCGTACGTTGCGCCATGCAGCCCCGCCTCCTCCCCAGATTCCCCGCCGGAATCAGCTGGCACGTCTGTTGACGGGCCGTTTTGATTCCAGCGGGGAATCAAAAGGTGATTCCGTGACGGGACCAATAGGTGCCCCGTCACGTCTGAAATCACCCTGTATTTACTTTAACTCAAAATTTGTTCTGTGAAGAAATTCTTTTTTTATGTCTTTCCATTTGCCTCAAACAGTGGTCAACCCAATTTGTTTTCTCTGCCAGTTTGTTCATCCTCAGTGACACTGATTCAGTTCTAAACTCAAGGAAGGTACAGGCAGATACATTTTGTATTGCTTGGACAAGCTGCACAAGGACAGGTCTCCCTCTTTTCGATCCAGCAAGGGCATAACTTTAATGACAGGTGATGCAATTGCACCGGGGACCAGAAGCCTGGGGTGCAGTTGCGTCCCCTGCAGCTGGGAGGAGCATCGGGGGAACCCCATTCCATCATCTGCACCAGGGCCCATTCCAACCGAGATATGCTTCTGCCACTCAGAAGCCTTCCTCCAGGTTTCCCCCTCATAACCCAGCCAAAACCAGCCTTGACTTTGCCTGCAGAGTGGTGGACTGCTGGGCTTTTAAATCTTTCTGAAGTTGTTTATCCCTATTTTGGGATGTTCAAAAATGCAGCTTTAAATCATGAATAAGAGACACATTATGCCCTGTTTTTTCTGTCAGAGGCAGTAAAAAGGCTGCTGCTTCCCATTCTGCTTCTCTCAGGGGACCTATCTCTCGGAGCCAGTCAAAGAAACAATCCCCCCAATCTGAAATTCAGGAATATCATCCATTAACAACACTGCAGTTCTTAGTCACTTGGTGATAGGGCTTAATTTGTGGAGGGGCTTGCCCAGGACTCAGCCATGGCAATTAATGGGAAATATTCCCAGTAGGAGTGTGCACTCCAGTGTGAAAGGTCAGGAAATGGATGATATTGGCCATTTCAGGGTTGGTTTATTTTGCTTTCATTAATTACTTTCCTGCCCCATCCCCTGTGCTGATCATCATGTAGATTAAATCCCGAGAACTCCTGTTTTGTATTCAGCTGTTGACTGGCAGAGTGGTCAAGTGATTAAGGTGTTAGCCTGATATTAGGGTTCATTTCCCTGCTCTGACAAGGAGGCATGGCTTCTGGGGCAGGCTTGGGCCCTGGCAATGCATTTTTCTTTTTACAAATTAAGCACTCACCTATTTAAGGCTGTAACATAGGATCTGAAAACTGTTAAAACCCAAAGAGGAAGCTCTCCCTGTAACAGCCCCCTCTTTGTTACCAGCCCCCACACCACCACCACCACCTTTTTGCGGCCATCAGTCTTTCATTGTCCTTTACCTTAGTTTCTCAAAGTCCTGTGTCAACTCTTTATCCTTTGGCTCAGGTCCTGCCCAGCCTTGTATGCAGTCCTGGCCAGCACTCAACATGTCTCATTAGTTTTCACAAGGGGTCTCATTTTCTTCCCATAAATCTGTTCTCTTGCAGTCCTAGTATTTTAGGAAGATCTGCTTTCTCTGGAACTGGTACCACAAGACGCAGTGATGCAAAATGTCTCGATGATATCTGGATATGCATTTTTTTACTGTCTATTTTCACACAAGGCTTCTTTGTTGGACTAGTTTTCTTTTCTTTCTTTCTTTTTTCTTTTTACTGTGGCTAAGAAGTTTTCAGTTTGTGTCCCATTAGCAGTTCTGCAAGACACCACCTGCATCTTAATACCACAGCACAATAAGTCAAGCTACCAAGATACATCGAAACCCCAGTTCGTTTTTTCAGCAGTTTTAACAATCTGCACCCTCCCCTACCCATTAGGGACACAGGGTGTTACCACAAGTTTTGGCGGGTCGCCACCATCACAACCCGGTCAGGATCAGGACCTGCCACAGAACAAACGTTCACGCAGCTGGGACAGGGGTGGGGAGCCCAGCCCCCCCACCATGGCGGCCCCAATCTGGACCAGGCCATGGCGGGCTATAACAAACACTATAACCCGCTCTGGCCCAGTCAGGCAGACAGTAGCCTGGACACCTCTGGGATCACAGGTCAGGCTAGCTGCTACCATGCCTGGGAGAAATCTGTAGTAAACATCTGGTAGCCTGCCAGCAAACGTGATGGTGGGGGCCAAAGTGGGGCACAGCAGGCCTAAGAAGTCCACCATCACGTTTGTTAACACCCACTGTGGGCTTTGGGCGACATATTTAAACATGTGGATTGAAGCAAATCTTATAGATTCACTAGCACAATACTATGGACCATTGTCTGTGGCTGCTATAACTGTTGCTCAAGGCAGCAGAATCATACATTTTCATGGCTGGAATAAGCCTTGAAAGATTATCTAGGCTATCTCCCTGGACTTAAGTAGGACCAAATGTATGTAAATCATACTGGACAGATATATTATATTATTATTATAAGCATTTCTATAGCACCAGCAATGTACCTGGTGCTTTACCAAAAAACAAGATAGACACGGTCCCTGCCCGAGAGCTTACAATCTAAATATATTTATTTAACCTGTTTTTAAAAGCTTTCCGTGATGGTGACTCCACTAATAACGTGCTCTGTTTCCTGATTAGGAAATTCTTTTTGATATTTATTTGAGTTGAAACAAACAAACAGCTAAATTCCTGCTCATGAGAAAACTCACCATCTTGGGAACCAGGATCAATTTCTTGACCATTTACCGATACCAATAAGATTTCTCAGTTCTCAAAATATCATGAGATACTGTCCTGATTTACCAACTTTCCATTTACTGAATACTGTTCACTTACCACATTGCCGAGGGTACTGTTTTACTTCCAGGTTTCTGTCTGTTAGTTGTTTACGGCATTTCTGAGTCAATCACTGTGTGAATAGCCCGCTCCTTAACCTCCCCCTTGCCTGGCCAAGCAGTTTTAAAAAAAATAAATAGTGTCTACAATCAGAACTGCTGTTGTATATTGTTCCCTTTGCTTCAACCAATCTGCCAACTGGATTGCAGATTTCTAAAGAAATCTGCATACCAGCCAACGAGTGACAAGGACGTACAAGGGAGAATGGAATGCAGAGAAGATAGGAGAAATGCAGTATTGCATAGGTATTACCTCTCGGGATTTGAAATTGATGGCAAAGCTGTAAACGGCAAAGCAGTAAATGGGATTCTGGTAAGCCCAATATCAATAAATCAAGAAACAAAATGGGGTTGAGACACTGACTAGTACTGAGAGGTTCTCAGTTCAACCGAGACAATATCAGGAACCATGATTTTGTTGGGAATTCCCATTTTTGCAAAATCTCTTTTCAACCCTAATATTTATCCTAAATCTTTACTACTTTACTTTAAACCTATTATTATTTCTTCTCCTACATCAGTGGCAGTGGGCAGCAGGTAGTTTTTCATTTTACATATAGCAGCCTTTTACATATATGAAAACCTCTATCATGTCCCTTCCTCAAATTTTGTAGCTTAAACATGCTCCTTAAACCTTATTCCAAATCCTTTATTATCTTACTGGCTGTCTTCTGAACCCTCTCCACCTTGTCAACATCCTTCTTTAAGCGTGGAGCTGAAAACTAGATGCGGTACTATTGCTATTGCTTCTCAACCCTGTCCCTCCCCCATTTCCTTCCTTGCTGTTCCCCTCCTGACTCTCTTCTCCTTCTCCCTACCTTCCCTTGATGAGGTCACCTCCCTCCTCTCTTCATCCAACCCCTCCGCCTGCCCCCATGATCCCATCCCTTCTCACCTCCTGACAGTGATTGCCCACACCACTGCGCCTTCTTTGCTGCACATCATCAACCTCTCCCTCTCGACTGGGTCATCTCCATTGGCCTTCAAACATGCCACTGTCTCCCCTATCTTTAAGAAGGGGAGAAGAGCCGCCCTGAGCTGTTTCAGGAGGGGTGGGGTATAAATGTGAGCAAATAAAAAAATAAATAAGAAGGCCACTCTTGATCCCTCTGAACCTTCTAACTATCACTCTGTTTCGCTCCTACCCTTCACTTCCAAACTCCTGGAGCGGGCTGTCCGCATGCGCAGTCTTGACATCCTCTCTTCAAATTCTTCCCTTGATCCCCTTCAATTGGGCTTTCACCCTCTCCACTCAACCAAGACTGCCCTTGCTAAAATCACCAATGACCTTCTCTTAGCTAAATCTAAGGGCCTCTACTCCATGTTTAGCCTGCTCGATCTTTCTGTCGTCTTTGACTCTGTCAATTGTAGCCTCCTCCTGGATTCATTACGCACCCTTGGTTTCCGGGACTCTGTTCTCAACTGGTTCTTGTCGTATCTCTCAAATCACTCCTTCAGTGTTTCTCTTGCTGGTACCTTCTCTACATCACTTCCTCTCTCTGTGGCAGTTCCCCAATGCTCTATCCTGGGTTCACTTCTCTTCTCCCTTTACATTCTTTCTCTGGGTAAACCAAATCACAGATTCTAGTATCACTTGCATGCTGATGACATGCAACATCTCTCCACTCCCACACTCTCCTCCTCCATCCAGTCTCATATCACTCACTGTCTCTCTGACATCTCTGCTTGGATGTCTTGCCACCAACACAAACTTAATATGCCCAAGGTCGAACTCCTCATCTTCCCACCAAAACATTCCCCTCCTACCTTCCTCTCAATTTCCATTGAGGGTGTCACCATCCAGCCTGTCCCTCAAGCACGTAGCCTACCAAAACATTCCCCTCCTACCTTCCTCTCAATTTCCATTGAGAGTGTCACCGTCCAGCCTGTCTCTCAAGCACGTAGCCTCAGATTAATCTTTGACTCCTTCTTCACCTTTATGCCTCAGATCCAGGCTATTGCCAAATCTTGTCGCTTCACTCTGTATAATATTGCTAAAATCCAGCCCTGCCTTACTGTTGCAACTGCAAAAACCCTAGTCCATGTTCTAGTCATCTCTTGCCTTGACTACTGTAACTTCCTCCTTATTGGTCTCCCCTGCTCTGATTTCACCCCCCTCATCTCTATCCAACGCTCTGCTGCCAAAGTCATCCACCTTGCCTGTCACTTTGACTATGTTCAGTCCCTCCTCTCCACCCTACACTGACTCCCTCTATGTGAATGCATTGGGCACAAGATCCTGGTCTTCACCTTCAAGGCTCTTCATGGTCTTGCTCTCCCATATCCCTTGGTTCTTGTGTCCTGCCACACTCCTGCTCCTCCTCTGCCCCCACCCTCACCTGCTCGCAACTCCCCTGCTCCTCTAAATATCTTATTCACAAAGGGATAGAGAATAAAACTGAGGATGTCATAATGCATCGATACAAATCAATGGTGCAATCGTACCCAGAATACTGTGTGCAGTTCTGGTCGCCCCATCTCAAAAAAGACATAGCTGAACTAGAAAAGGTACAGAGAAGGGCAATGAAAATGATAAAGGGTATGGAATGGCTTCCGTACAAAGAGAGGCTTGACAAGCTGGGTCTCTTCAGCTTAGAGAAGAGAAGACTGATAGGAGACATGATAGAGGTTTATAAAAACTTGACTGGTGTGGAACGAGTTATGGTGTGGAATGGTTATTTACCTTCTCAAAAAGAACTAGAACTAGGGGACACTCCATGAAACTAGCTGCTGGCAGATTTAAAACAAATAAAAGGAAGTACTTTTTCACTCAATGCATAATTAACTTATGGAATTTGTTGCCAGATGACATTGTCAAGGCCAGTAGTATAGCTGGGTTTTAAAAAGGACTGGATAAGTTCTTAGAGAATAGGTCCATTAATGGCTATTAACCAAGCAGCTTACGGGATTAACTTCTTACTGTTGGGAGCTGGGAGTGAACAACGGGGAATGGATTGCCCATTGTGACTGTTGGTTCTTCTCCCATGAGATCGAGATTGGCCACTGTCGGAGGACAGGATGCTTGGCTTGAGGGACCATTGGTCTGACTCAGTATGACACTACTTATGTTCTTATCTTCACCCCTTCTTTCTTGCTGCCCCCCATGCTTGGAACTCACTCCCTGGATACATTCATTCTGCTCCCTCCCTCTCAACTTTCTAATCCCTCCTGAAAATTTACTTCTTCCATCAGGCTTTCCCTAGCTCGTCATGAGCGAAGTTGCGTCCTCTTCCCCTCTCACTCAAAATGTCTCCCACGTAACTAAGTGAAGCACGTGCACCTCCAACCCCTCAACCTCATGAATGTACTCTTGTCTCTTCTGATGTTCACCTTTCCCTTGTCTCCCCCTTCCTTTCTCTCTTAGATTGTAAGCCCTTTGGGGTAGGGAACTGCCTATAACTATTGATTGTACAATGCCATGTACACTGCTAGCACTATATAAATAAAATTATTATTATTATTAGCAATAATAATAATACTTCAGCTGAGGCCTGACAGTCAACAAGTAGAGTGGATGTGAAATAATTACTTCCCCATGTTTCAGATAAAATATTTCTGCTCATGCAGCCCCCAAATAGCTTTTTCCCCCTTTTGGCAATAACATCACCACATATATTGGATATTATTCACTCATATCCTTCTCAACAGCTCTGCTGCTTACCTTACCTTATTTTGCTTTTGTGCATTTGGTTTATCTTTCCAACGTGGAACACTTTAATTTGTTTTCAGCCTGCTTCTCCAGCTTCAAATTCTTTTCTTTTTTTTAATGTATTTTTATTATTTTTCATAACTCTCGGTAACTCACATAACAAACCGAGAATAATCGATATGAACCGAGGCAGAATGCCCTTACAGCGATGGTCCAACCCTACAAAAGTAAGTTACCCCTATTATTATTTAACTAAATTTTTGTTAAACATAACAATACATTTTCCTTGTCTAGGTTCAACTGATTTTGCAATAATTCCCATATGTTACTCCATACAGCATAAAAGGATTCAAGTTCTTGATGGATTTCAGCGTGGATACGTTCCAAGGTAAGTGTATACCAGATCCTGTGGATCCATTTCTTAAACGAAGGTCTTTTCTTTAATTTCCAGTTGCAAATAACAGTATATATCGCTGCAATTCTTAGTTGTTGGCATGCTTGTCGCCGCTCCTTAATAACCTGTATCTCTGGAAAGATGCCCAACAAAGCAAAGGTAGGCTGGAATGGTATCTCCTGTTGAGCTAAATCATTCATGTGAGGCCAGATCTCCTTCCAGAACTCATTTATATATGGGCAAGACCACCAGCAGTGCATCCAAGTCCCTGGGGCTGCGCACCCCTGCCAGCAATTACCAGGATAGGCTATATTTATTTTATGCAATTTATGTGGGGTATAATACATGCGGTATATAGTTTTTATTTGCGGTTCTCTAAGAGATAGCGATCTAGAGCCTTTATGCATGTTGTCCCATATTTGTAACATCTCTTTTTTTTCTATTTTTATTTGTAGGTCTTCTTCCCACTGAGAGATGTACCCTGCATCAGGTAAGTTGTATAAATTGCGTAGGACTTTATATAGCCGAGATATTATGTGTGTTTGGGATGAATCTCCATATATTACTTTTTCCAGATCCGTGCTTTCTCTAATATAGTGGGGTTTGTTCTTCTTATTATTAAACTTACTTTTTATTTTTGTGTAAGTAAAGGGGTCTGGCTCCCTACCCAGTTTATCTTTAATGGTATCAATGGTTAGTATTTCCTCCCCTACAAAAAGATCTTTTGCTATTTTTAATCCTTTTGCTTCCCAGGTCTTGCTAATTGTCACCGGTATATCTGCCCTCCTTGCCCAGCTTCCAAAAATTGGGGAGAAAGGGGATTTATTTTTTATCATCTCTGCTTTATTTGTGCACTGTTCCCAGGTATGGATAGCCATGCCAATGAACGGATGCTCCATATCTATTTGTTTTTTAATATCCATCTCTTCCATGAGAAGTGTTTTAAAGTTCTCTATCTCGCAGAGGCTTTTTTCCATCTGTATCCACTCAGGTATCTTGCTGCTGTGATACCAGTGTTTTATACCCCTGAGAACAGACGCCCAGTGGTACAATTTGATATCTGGAGCACTCATACCTCCCTTTTCTTTTGAGGTGTATAGGATTGTTCTTCTAACTCTAGGTTTTTTTCTGTTCCAAATAATTCTGGCAATAATTTTATTAATGGTGGAAAAATATTGCTTGGGGACATGTATCGGTAAGGCCAGAGAGGTGTACAATAATTTAGGTAAAATTACCATCTTTATTAAATTCATTCTACCGGCCCAAGAAATTTGCAAATTTTTCCAATCTGCTTCCTTTCCATTAACTATTTCCACTAGCGGGAGGAAATTGAATTTATACAGATCTTTGGGTTTTTTAGTAATGTTGATACCTAAATATTTTAGTGCATTACTTTGTACACTGAATGGTGTGGCTTTTTGTAATTCTGCTCTAGAAAGCTTCTCCTCGTTAAATATCAACATTTGTGATTTTTCAACATTTATCGTATATCCTGAAACCGCCCCAAATTTTTCCACCATCTTTAACAAATTAGGCACAGTATTTGGAAGATCTGTGAGAAATAACATCATATCGTCTGCGTATAGAGCTGTCTTATATTCTTCCTTTCCCATTTTTATCCCTTTGATGTGCTGGGATTGTTTTATTGCTATAGCCAATGGTTCTATTGCTATATCAAATAATAACGGTGACAGGGGACAACCCTGCCTAGTGCCTCGGGTCAAATTAAACTCTGGTGTTACTACCCCATCCAATATTATTTTTGCCCTGGGTTCTTTATAGATTAATTTTATCCATTCTGTAAAATTGCCCTTCATTCCCATTTTTTCCATAGTGTGTATCAAATATTTATGTTCCACCATGTCAAATGCTTTCGCAGCGTCTAAGGAGACCACTGCGGCCGGGGACTTATTTTTACGAATTTGGTGGATAATATTAATTACTTTTCTTATATTATCAATCCCTAACTGGCCCGCTATGAATCCAGACTGTTCTGGTGCAATGATGTTTGGTATAATTGTCCCCAGTCTGTTGGCCAGTATTTTTGTAAAGATTTTGGCATCGGTATTGATTAGGGAGATAGGACGAAAGCCGCTACATAATTCCACATTTCCCCCCAGTTTTGGGCACAGCATGATATGTGCCTCTTTAAATGTGTTGGGCATTTCTTTTTTCTGTAAGAAAGTATTAAACATTCTGGTTAGTATTGGGCTAACTTGTTCTTCAAAAGTTTTGTAGAATTCTACGGGGTAGCCGTCGGGGCCTGAGGCTTTGTTTTTTGGAAAAAAAATTATTACTGTTTTAACCTCCGATAACTCTATAGCACTATTGAGGTATTCGTTCTGCTCCCTTGTAATTTTAGGTAACTTGATTGAGTTTAGAAAACTATCTATGTCTTCTTTTTTAGGATTCCTCGTCCTGTAGATGTCCTCATAGAATTCCACAAAGCATCTTTCTTTTTCTTTTCCCATTAACAAAATTGAGTCCTTTCTTTCTCTAATATAAGGGATGTTAGTTTTTTGTCTCTTTTTTTTTACCAAACCAGCTAAAACTTTGTCTGCCTTATTAGCTTTGTCAAAGTAATACGCCTTAGTGTATCTAATCCTAGATACCATCTGTTCTGTTTCAATTAAGTTTATTTGACTTTTTAATATAGCAATTTTTTCTGCATTAATTGCTGGTTGCTTAGCTAGATGTTTTATTTGTAATAATAGCTCGTTTACCTGTTTGTTTTTTTCTTTTTTTAGGTATGCTTCTAAGGAAATGAACTGTCCCCTGATCACAGTCTTAGCCGCTTCCCACAATGTTATTGGCGAGATCTCTGGCCCATCATTAAAGTGGAAATATTCTACTATTGCATTTTGTATCTGCTCTTTAATCCAGCTGTTGTTTAAATAAAGTTTTTTCATAGACCATCTATATGCATTGGTGTTTTTTTGTGTTCCCTCCTTTATCTCTAGCTTGATAGCATTGTGGTCTGAGAAGGGGAGGATTTGAATATAAGCTTGCATTCCTTCCTTGAATAAATTTTGGTTTATTAAAATATGATCTATTTTAGTGGACACTTTATGCGGATTAGAATAAAAGGTGAATTCCTGTTTTTTTGGATGGAGAACTCTCCATATGTCTATCCACTTGTATTTTTCTATTAACTGCACAATTCTATTCTGTTGTTTATTTAGTTTGTTTTTTGTAGATAGGTCCAAGGATGAAAGTGGGCAATTAAAGTCTCCACACAACACTGCTTGTCCTATTATTTTTTGTTCTAAATTTGGTAACAGCTCTGCAAAGTAAGCTGCAGTGTTGTTGTTTGGTGCGTAAATAGAGCAAATAGTGTATTGTTCTTGCCCTATTGATCCTTTAATTAATATCATCCTGCCCTTCTCATCTCTTTCAATGCTCTGCGTCTGCCATTTTATTTTTGTTGATATCCCAATCGCAACTCCAGCTTTTTTTTTGTTTGCATTTGAAAAAAATACTTTATACCCCCTGTTAGCAAATCTATGATTGTCCTGCCTCAATAAATGAGTTTCTTGAATTGCGAAAATTTCTATCTGATCTTTATGCAGCAGCTGCCAGACCTTTTTTCTTTTTATAGGATTGTTCAATCCACATACATTAAAGGATAACAGTCTAACTCTATCCATCATCACTCTTTAAGAGTTGTTTTTCCTTGTGTTGACTTCTCCTGTTATCTGCGTATTTTATACCTTGCTTACACTGCTTTTTTGACTGAATCCTAGCTGTTTCTCTTCTTATGCACCTAGATGAGCATGTCAATAGTATATTCCCTCTATTTTTTAACCAACAAAAACCAATAAACTTTCCCCCCTTTCCTCCCCACTCCCCTCCCTCCATAGCTTCTTGCTTCCAATTCCTTACATAGGACATTTGAATTTTCCCCCCGTCTATAAATTCTATTTTAAACTTTTGTGGGGAGCTCCCTTCTAGGAGTGACGTGCCAACAGGCTCTTTGCATCCCCCCAGACCCTTTGCCATTTCTCATAAACCTTTCTTTTAAACATTCTTTTCTTTGTAACCGAAATAATTAAACCTTTCATTTGCAGACCATTTACTGTATCCCTTTTTTTTAAACAAATCCTCATTAGCTTTGTAGAGCTTACAATGTTCATTCAAGCACTTTACAGGCCCTCACGCTTACACCTTTTTTTCTGCCTTCAGTCTTTAAAGTTTTTTGCCATATAGTCCTGTAACTCCGGTAACTGAGAAAAAAATCTTCTCCTTCCTTGATGGACAAACGTGAATCTTGCTGGGAAGAAAATCTGGGCTCTTATATTTTTTTTATGAAGGGCTTCAAGCATGGGTTTCCAGGCCTTTCTCTTCTGTATGGTTTCATATGCTAGATCTGGATAAATAGAGATCCTTGCTCCTTGATAAATCATTTCTGTTGCCCCTCTGGCTGCCTTCATCAAGGCTTCTTTATCTGCAAATCTAAGCAGTTTGACTATGATTGCTCGGGGGGGGGGATTGCTCTTTAGGTTTAGGCCTCAGTGACCTGTGAGCTCTTTCCAATTCAATATGGTGCAATTCCTCCTTGTCAGGGAAAATTGTTTTGAATACATGCAGCAACAACTTACATGTACCTTCCACTTCTAATCCCTCCGGCACCCCCATCACTCTCAAGTTGTTCCGCCTGGAGCGATTTTCCAGGTCTTCTATTTTTGCTTGCAGAGCAGACAGTTGTACCTCAGTTCTAGTAGTTCTCTGCTCTGAGTTGTTTTCTCTATCCTCCATGTCACTTATTCTTTGCTCTGCAGTGTCTATTCTCTTATTAACCCCCTCAATTTGGGTCCTCAAATCTCCCAATGCAGCAGTTATGGAGGAAATCCCCTCTTTATTTATGGCAAGATCCTCTTTTATTGATTTAAATAGCTCCAGTACTTGCGTTAAGTTGTCTGGGTCCCTGGCTTCTTCCCTGCGTGCTGCGTTGGCCATTTTGTTGCACACGGCCTCCCCTTTCCTTGTGCTTCGCCGAGGGAGGTAATATTTATCAATTGTAGAGTCTGCTTCTCTTTTTTTTTCTAAGCTCATTCCTTTTTTCAGGTCTTTCCTTTATTTTAGGTTATTTTATTTTTCCTCAGTAGTGTTTTATTTTTCTATTTTGGCATCGGGTCTAGCAGGAGAACAGCCACATGCGTCCTAATGCTCGCACATGCCCAGACAGCCCCCTCCAGCTTCAAATTCTAATCCCATCTTTGCATTGAATTTGAATCCCATCTTTCACTAAGTGTTTACAGTCCCTACCATCTTTGTATCACTGGTAAACTTTGAAAGTGCATCCTCCATTCCTTCCTCCAAGTCATTGGATATTTTCACACAAGACACTCTCCACCCAACACCCACCCACTATATATGTTATAGTGCACCCATAGGGCAACACTGCAGCCCTGCAACATGTATAGTGGGTGGTGGGTGGGTAGTGGGTGGAGAGTGTCTTGTGTGAAAATGCCCATTGATGAAGGTGTTGAACAGCCCAAGATCCAGGACAGAACCCTGCAAAACTCTGCATCACTTCCTCCTCTTTGGACAGTGTACCATTAATAACTATTCTCTGGGTACAACTTTTCAAGCAATTGTGTACTCTTCCATGAGCAGTTTCATCTAGTCCACATTTCCCTATCTTGCTTATGATTTTATAATAGAATCATAGAATTAGGGTAGGGTTGAAAGGTACAAAAAGGGTCATTTATCATGTGCTGCTATATCAAAGTCCAGCTAATTGCATCACTGCATTCCCTCTGTTTTCTAGACCACATCAAAGAATGAGAGATGGTTGGCTTGATTTGTTTCTGACAAATCCATGCTGACTACACCCCACTTTTCTCTAAGTGTTCAAAAATTGAATGTTTTATTATTTGTTCTAATAATTTACCAGGAATTGAAGACAAGTTAACTGGTTTGCCGTTTTCTTGGTGGTCCTCATTCTTTTTCTTAAAAAATAGGTGCTACGTTTGCTCCTCCTCAGTCGACTGGGACCTTACATGTTCTCCAGAAGTTCTGGCAGATGAATGCCACCAGCCTTAAGATTACTTCAACTAGTTCTTTTAGTAGGCTATGGCAAGTTTCTGATGACATCTGTGTAGTTGTTATTTTTTAACCTATTCTGACCTGAATCCATTTCTACTCATCTTTAAAATTAAATGCACTGATTGCCTAGTCACAATTTAGTTTTGTTTGTTTGTTTGTTTTAAGCTGAAGCAAAATAGGCACTGAACACTCCAGCCTTCCCTGTTGAGTAATAGGACTATACTTTCCTGTTTTTCTCTTACTTCTAATATGCTCTGAGAACCCCTTTTTATCGTTTTTACATTTCTTGCTAACTGTATTCCATTTTGCACTTTTGCCATTCTGGCTTAGCTCCTACATGCCTGTATATCATCATCCTTATTTATGCTCCCTTCTGTCCACGTCCTATAAGTTTCCCTTTTTTATTTTCCAAGTCTTTAATAAGCTAGTCTGCAGCCAGTGCCACAGTGATCTGTTGGTATTTGTTTTATTTTTCCTAGACAGAAATAGATTTTGGGTACATTATCACAGCAATTGATGCCAATGTTAACACTCAACAGTTACTCTCTCAAGAAAGTTAGAGTAATAATCAATTTGGACTACTCCTTTTCATATTAATTTCAATTACATAAATTCCAGGTCTTCATCTCCCCATGGATATGCAGATACTGCTCTTGTCACAATTGACTCTTGATTGCTTAGGGAACAGAAAAATACACACTGTCACTCTATTAATGTTTTCATCTTAACTCGTCCAATTCCTAGATGGTCCTGATGAACTCTTGTTGCTGTTCCTCAAACTGCCCCCTGTGTTCCACTTGCTGGTGCTCTGCAGACAGCTGGCTGCTCACATATTGCTTATTCTTCTCATTTCCAGCAGCAGCCTAAGCCACACTAAAAAGTAGTTTCAAATACATTCAAAACTCTCCTAATATTGCTACAGGTTTGTTATGTGTTTCCTAATAGGAGTGGAAATCGTGAATGAGATGGTAGGTGGGGCAGTGTGATGATTCATGGCTTGAAACAATGGGTTTGTGGCCTCTCCTAGAATGTGGTCCACACTCTGAAAAAGTCTGAAAAATCATGCTGTAGAATTTAGTTTGTGCTAGTCAAATTGATGGTTCTGGCTGGCTTTTAGCAATATATTCTTTCTACAAATGTTTGGCTGACCCACAAAGGATGGCATCATTAGCATAAGCCAGCTTGCCACCTGCTCTCCAAGTGCGAGATATGAAGGACGGGGATCTTTTTTTATCATAACGTCTTGTACTCTTTCTGCAGTGATTCCAGCTGCGTTGTTCAACTAAGCCACAAATCCCTTGTAAAAGACCCTTATAACAGACTCTTTTCTCGAGCTGCAGATGTGTCTCCAGCTGGCTCAATTACCAAACTTTGTCAATAATCTTTTACACTTTTTAACTAGCTCGCACGTGTATTTGATAGCCTAATGGAGTATTTTCCAGCTGACACCACCACAACCCAGCTACACATACCTGTAACTTTGGGAGATTGCAGTTTGCCCTCCTTTTACTCTTCTTTCCGCCTTTCCTCCTTTCTTTTATTATGCTACACAAGCATGGCATAATGTTTTGGCTTCAAATGCTTGAGCAACACAATAGCCAAGCCAAAAAAAATAAAATCACTCGGTCACTTAATCACCTGTTTTTCTGCATAACAAATATTCTCAAGCAGATATTCTTCAAAAGTGCTCATTAATTAAAAGTAGTCTGTGGACTTTTGTGTGATTTTTTTTAAAAAACTCAGTGGATTGATCATAAACAGTTATTCACATGGATGTCAGGCCATTCCCTTTGCCACACCCCCTTTCTGATGTGGTCACATCCTTTATTGAACACTGGGTGTTTTCAGACACACAGGGCTGGCTACTTCCAGAGCTGCTCTGCATCTGCCCACATTCAGCCCCGCCTAGGTCAGGTTTAAACAGCCCCAGCAAGTTCTCCGGCCTGTGGTCCGCCTGCACTGTGCCCACACCACACACACACCATAGAGTTGAGGGCTAGAGTGACTGCAACGCTGGGGTGTTGCCCAGGGCAATGGCCGGCTGGAAGCAGAGCAACAGTCTGGGTCTGTGCATTAGATGGATTGCTGCTTCGCTTCAGGCCAGTGCCCGTGGTTTGGCCAGCCTGCTCCTCTGGTGATGCTCCACGATGTTCCAGAGTGCTGGCAGCAGGACTGCCCCAGACATCTGACAGACAGGCAACCTGGGGGTGAAGCAGAGCAGAAGCGGGACCGCTGTCTGTCTGAAAACACCCATTGTGACATCAAAGCATTTTAAAGGAGCAGAGGCAAAGACTGGGGGGCACATTTCCCCTTTGCCCCATCAGCACCCATGCTAAGAAAAGCAGTGCCTCTCTGCCATTCTGTTCCTCACCAGCATATGAATTTTCCAGAAGCCTGATGAATGGGTAGAGCCGCTGGAATTTGGGGTGTCAGGAGGCAAGGTTTGGGGGACTTGGTCCCACTCACACCAATGTCCCACGACTTGGGCCCTCAGGTTAGAGTCCTCCAAACAACTTGCCCAATTCCAATAAGTGCTGATCCCTCACTCAGCAGCTCCTATCGATGCCTGTTGGTTCTGCCATTTTGACAATGGCACCATTTTTAGGTCCCTCACTAAGGAATTGGAAACTTTCACTCCATGCACTCTTCATAGCAGCATCATGTATCTTTGTTCTATGCATTCTACTTCTGTGCTGTGTTTTTTAAATTCCCTTCAGCAAATGTATGGAAATGGGAGTTTTGCATGAAGCAGGTCTCAAGGACCCAATCTTTGTCTTGTGTGTTTATTCACCTATGCATGTAAATATAATCTATCAGTTGCTTATGGCTCTGCCATTATTGATAGCTACTTTGAGGTTGCCAAGTATTTTAGCTAAAGCTGCAGCCTGCTGCTGTAAAACACAACAGAAACGTCTGCTTGCAGCAGCACAGTTATAGTCTTTGCTTCCTATTCTGGAACTGGAGGATAATTTTATGTAGAGCATCACGAAGAAGTTTTAGAGGTGACCTGCAAAAATGAGTAGAAGAGCGGAAGTTCATTCTCTTTCTTTCCTTCTTTATGACAAAAAGCCTTCCATTCACCTATCAAAGTTTTCCTCTCAGGCATCCCCACTTGCACTTTTTTTGCATTTGAAATTCAGGTTTTGCTCATGCTAGAAGCCTTTATGATGACTGTTTAAAATGCCATTTGGTCTTGCTAGCATTTATTTAATGCAAAAAACTAAGAAACGCTGGTGAGAAAAAGAGATTGTAGTTATATTAAAGATTCTCAGCCTCATCAATAGACAGGCAAGATTGAATCCTGTATTGATTCTCTCTTTTAAAAAAAAATATTAAAAAATCCTCCACCAAAAGCAAAGACCAAACTTGACATTCTTGATCTTTTTGAATGTGAAAAGAACCATTTTGAAACCTTCTTTCATGGGTCATCATTAACTCTTATAACTGCAATTTTCTCATTGCTTTTTGACTGTTTTTTATTTTTATCTTAGTCTGAATTCCTGGAATGACATAACAAGCACTTGTAAAGAATTTTCATCTCTATTACAAAACTAAACAAAATTACAACCAAAAAACCCCAGACAATTAAAGCATCACTCCAAACTGAGCTTCAAAACTGCCACTCCTTCCCAGAGACTGAACGCAGATGCTGTAGCCTCTAATATAAAGCTGGGGTTGCAGCTGTGATTCTGGTTCTCTCTATACTGGACAAATGACTCCTACAGGCTATCTGGTACAGTCACAGGAGCCTGAGACTGAAATGTATTAGAATTGACCATCCTATGAAGAGATAGATGAAATTCTTGTTTTTATTTCTCTCCAGCTGTTTTATTGGTATAATACCTTGGAGCAAAATTGCAAGAGGAGCTTTCTCATGTTATTCCATCAGGTTATCTATAAAACACTTCCCCAGCATATTTCCTTGAGATGCCTGGATCCTTTCTTGTTTCACATATGATTACTGGTCTCTCCTTCTTGAACTTAAATGTCTGAAATGCTAATGTATTTTTGTGAAACAGCTCTTTCCCAAACAAACCTGCATTGCATTTCTCAGTCTACAGTTCTGACTTCTTACTTGCCTGAGGAAGGGCTCTCTGTGACCTGGAAATCTAAATACTCTCACCAGCAGAAACTGGTCCAATAAAAGAGAACATCTGGACTACTTTGTCTCTCTCTTGAGATGCAAGCAAGACTTATTTTGTTTGGGATAGATGTTCCATCACAAATCAAGGGGAAACTGTCTTGGGGGAAATTCTGACGCCTCTGTAGTCACAGACTAAGCTCTCATTGATTTCATGAGGCCAGGATTTAATCCTGATGTCTCATGTATCACCACAGGCGGAAAGAGTAGGAAGGGGCAGGGTCAATAAAAAGGGCCAGGGTCATTAATTTCAACATGATCCAGTTCAGATTTATTATAAATAACAATTACTATTGTTGGGTTCTATGCAAGACAAAAAGATGAAGCCAGTCTCTGTCCTACAGTTTACAATATTAATAATACTGTTCTTTCCAGCAGAGAAAATATCCATGCATGATGTTCCTGTTCACTATTTCATCCATAATTACAGAATCTCCAGTAAAAATTGTAAAGATATAAGTACCTATTGAAACTAACATGCTTGGCAAATTTGTTCCTTTCCCCTTTTGCAAGTGAGAGGTTTGATGCTCTTTTGTTTACCAGAACAGGATTGTGGAGGTTGGTCTGGTAAACATTACTGTTTCTCACAGAAGGAAGGATAACCAATTTCTGAACATTCCTTAGTCAATTAGCATTACCACCAAACAACGTATTGGACCAAATGAAGCTAAGAAAATCCTTTTCTGAAACCATTTATTCTTTTGAGTATCTAATTTAAAAGTAGAAGTACAGTCTGTATCGTAGAACTAGCAGCCTCAAAACATTGGTACCTGGCTGATCAGACACTACATTAGAGACAAAACAAATATTTGTAGTGAATACTGTATCTGAAATGTTTCTCCACCTTGACCCATGTCCAACAAAGTGGATACAAACTGCTATTCTTTCCACTTTGTCTGATATCCATTTTGATATTGATGTCAGATATCCATTTTGTTATTCCAGTTCGGTTATTTCATTTATCTCAGAATTTCAGATATTTGAATCAGTCATTTTGGTTACTTTGCATTGGCAACATTAATGATATCACACATGGACAACAGTGAAACAAAATAACTGAAATACTGAAGTGTCTGACCCGAATAGACAAAATAAACAAAGTGTGGCTAATAGGCTAGGCTTGTACCCCGCGGATGCCCCAGATGGCGCTCGACGGGGTGCTTGCACCCCTTTGCTCTCCGGCAGGGGTCGAGGGAGTAGAGGAGTAGCCCTCAAACCCCTCTGTGACCCACCCTCCGCAGGCCCCTGCCCGAGCCTACCCACTCCCTCCCCCAAGTCCTTGCTCCCCTGCGGGGAGTCCAGTGCCTTCAGCCACGTTGCGCCATGTGGTTCCAACACTCCTTAGTCTCTGTCCGGGGGACTCAGCCCCCCCCCATCCAACCCACACCCTTCCCTCAGTCACTTCCCTGCTGCCAGCTCCATATGCGGCTTCCACGCCGTCTTTGCAGGGGTGTTCATGCCGGGTGGGCTCCATTGCTCCGGGCAGCTGGGCAGTGGTAGCTATGGGGCTGTTTTGCCGATAGCAGGGTCACTGTGGTCGGGCTCCAGGTGGTTGGGGTAGTTGGGCCCATCCCCCTCCCCCTCCTGGCCCCCTTTGCTCTCCCTTTGTAGCATCCCACTTCGTTCTTCCCCCCTCCATTGTTGCTCTGTCCACCCAGTTGATTGCAACTGCTGCTGCATCGCAATCAGCTGTGTCTCCGTCTCTCCCTTCTGATGCCGCTCGCTGACCCTCCTCCAGCTGCTGCAGGTGCTCTTGCATGTCATACACCCCACCAACAAGAGTGAGGCCGATCCCTGCATCCTGCAAGGAGCGGACGAACCCTGTCGGGAAAAGAAGTCGGCATTTCCATGCCTCCGACCCACTCTGTGCGAGATGGTAAAACAGAAAGATTGTAAGGCGAGGTACCATCTCATGAGACGGGTATTGGTATCCCTCATGGAGGTCAACTATTGTAGGGGTGCATGATCGGTTACCACATGGAAGGGGGCACCCAACAGATAGTACCGGAGGGCCCCCACAGCCCACTGCAGGGCCAGTGTCTCCTTTTCAATGGTGGCATACGCCTGTTCTTGTTTGTCTAATTTTCTACTAATGTATGCTGTGTGATGCTCTTCACCCCGCACCATTTCAACAAGCATGGCACCCAACCCCACATTAGATGCGTCCGTGTACAAAATAAATGGCACAGAAAAGTCAGGACTGTGTAGAACGGGGGCATGACACAGCCGGTTCTTTAAGAGCTCAAAAGCCTGTCTCCCTCGGGGTTCCATTGCACCAGTTTGGGTTGCTTCTTTCGTGTCAGTTCAGTCAGGGGGGCTGCTATAGTTGAAAAGTGTGCGATGTGCTTGCGATAATAACCAGCCAACCCCATGAACTGTTGTACTTGTACTTTGGTTCTGGGTAATTCCCAATCTCTTAGGGCTTGCAACTTTTCCCATACCAGCCGGATGCACCCGTTCCCTACCTTGTACCCTAAGTACTGCACCTCTCTCAGGCCTAGCTTGCACTTCTGGGGATTGGCCGTCAACCTGGCATCTGCTAGGGCTTGAGCAATTGCGCAGAGGTGGTCAACGTGGTACTACCACATTTTACTAAATATCACAATGTTGTCAATATAAGCCACCGCATACGCGCCATGCCCCCTTAATATCTTGTCCATCAACCTTTGGAAGGTAGCTGTGGCTCCATGGAGGCCAAAAGGCATCCTTACAAACTGGAATTACCCCAATGGGTGGCAAATGCCGTTTTCTCCCTAGCTCGTCCCATCAGTGGAATCTGCCAATAGCCCTTGGTAAGATCAAGGGTTGACAAATGTTTGGCATCTCCTATGGCTTCTAATAAGGTATCCACTCATGGCATCGGGTAGGCATCGAAACGCGATATTGCATTGACCTTCTGGAAGTCAATGCAAAACCGCGTTGACCCGTCAGGCTTCCTTACCAATACTGGCTGGCTTCGCCAAGGACTATAGGATTCCTCGATCACCCCGAACGTCAACATCTCCTTGACTTCATTCTCCACTATACGCCAGTGGTGTGGGGAACTCCATCTCAGGGGGTCCCTGATGACCTTGCCAGGTTCGGTGACTATATCGTGTAAGACTAACGGGGTACACCCTGGCTTTTCGTTGAACACCTGCCTATAGTCCCCTACCAGATCCTGTATCTGCCTTTTCTGGCAGGTTGTTAAGGTGGGCCCTATGTGTACTCCCAGTCCATCTCGCTTGGAGGTTGGGTCAGGTATCCCTTCCTCTTCCAGCCCCAGGGCGGCCGGACCCCTATCTGATGGGGTCTCCCTCTCCTGCCATTCCTTCAATAGATTGATATGGTACGTTTCTGGTAGATGGCTTGGCTGAAGTACCACATAGTCAACCTCCCCCACTTTAGCCTCTATTTCGAAGGGTCCTTCCATGTGGCCAACAACTTAGAGTCCCTCATGGGCAATAACACCAGGACCCTCTGACCGGGGTGGAGTTGCCGGGGTTTCACCTTTTTGTCATACCAGTGCTTTTGCCACTGTTGAGCCTCTCCCAAATGTCTTTGAGCAAAGGCTGCCACACGGCCCAACCCTGAGAATAGCAGATTTCACTTTTTGAAAATCCGCTGCTTCCAGGCGTTCCAATCTATCATATATCGTTTGGGCTGGTCCAGACAGGTATGGGGCCAATATCAGAGCCCATTGAGCCTCCGACTATTCAGCCCTCAGGGCGACCCTTTCAAACACGTTTAGGAACGCCTTGGATTGGAGGCTGTCATTTTCATGAGGCGTACCTGCAGGGTTCTGGAGTCTCCGGATCCTTTAACACTATCTGTCAGGGCGTTTAGGGTCTGGGCCATCATGGCTGAAAATTGTTCTGTTAACTTTGCCTGGGCCGTGACTTGGGCCCCGGCCACCTCTGTGGCCAATTGCTGGAAAAATCCTTGTTGTTTTTCCATTTGTATGCAGTGTGGTTTCATCACCCATTGTAGGGGGAAAAAAACTTCTACGCTGGCTGCCAGTGGGGTCTCCATCTCCCTATCCCCATTCCCCTTCAGGCCAACCCTGCCGACTATGCCAGTTGTGGCTAATAGGCTAGGCTTGTACCCCACGGGTGCCCCAGGAGGCGCTCGACGGGGCGCTTGCACCCCTTTGCTCTCTGGTGGGGGTTGAGGAAGTAGAGGAGTATCCCTCAAACCCCGCTGTGACCCACCCTCCGCAGGCCCCTGCCCGAGCCTACCCACTCCCTCTCCAAAGTCCTTGCTCCCCTGCAGGGAGTCCAGTGCCTTCAGCCACGTTGCGCCATGTGGTTCCAACACTCCTTAGTCTCTGTCTGGGGAACCCAGCCGCCCCATCCAACCCACACCCTTCCTTCAGTCACTTCCCTGCTGCCAGCTCCATATGCGGCTTCCACGCCATCTTTGCAGGGGCGTCCACGTCGGGCGGGCTCCATTGCTCCGGGCAGCTGGGCGGCGGTAGCTACAGGGCTATTTTGCCAATAGCGGGATTACTGTGGTCAGGCTCCAGGCGATTGGAGTAGTCGGGCCCATCCTCCTCCCCCTCCTGNGCCGGGTGGGCTCCATTGCTCCGGGCAGCTGGGCGGCGGTAGCTACAGGGCTGTTTTGCCAATAGCGGGATTACTGTGGTCAGGCTCCAGGCGATTGGAGTAGTCGGGCCCATCCTCCTCCCCCTCCTGGCCCCCTTTTCTTTCCCTTTATAGCATCCCGCTTTGCTCCCCCCCCCTCCGTCATTGCTCCATCCGCCCAGCTGATTGCGACTGCTCGTTGCGTCGCAATCAGCTGCGTCGCCATCTCTCCTTTCCGATGCTGCTCGCTGACCCTCCTCCGGCTGCTGCAGGTGCTCTTGCATGTCACACAAAGCAACAGTGTTTAAACTCTCTGATAAATGGAGATGTGAATATCCATTTTAGCTACAAATATGATTTGGATTTTCAGAGAGCTATTCAAAAATACAAAAAATATTCGTGACTATCAAACCCACTATTCCTTTCAGATGTACACTAAGACATAATTAAATTAAAAAACATCATGAAAACAGAATTAAACAACACCATAAACTGACAAAAGCTAGGGAATTCAGGGCATGCCCCAAACTGTCTCATCACAGGACAGCCTCATGAAGGAAACTGGAGTTAACATAATTCCAAAAGGATTGTCATCCCTTTGCAGAGGTAGGAGTTGCTTGGCCTTTCCCCAAATTGCAACCATTAGGGGAGTGTGGCCTCATTAATTTGTTGCAGACACAGAGGCGTGCTCCCCCATTTCATGGGCCTGGTTGTGTTACTGCCATGGATGCTAGTTTTAGCCCTTCCTTTGCTAGTACATGGGTTGTGCTCTTTGCCAGGCACTAAGAGAACTTCTTCTGATGCCACATTATAAAACAATGCCAGCAGAACCATTACAATCCCACTGTAACAAGATGTCAGTGTCACTGGCAGAAGTGACTAGAATATTACTGCTGCTTTTTTAATTTAAACAGCTTCTTTGCCTTTTTAATATTATTTTAAAGATAATAGCAAAGTGTTAAGTGTGCCTTAAAAAACTCATTTTTTTCATTCAACAGGAAGTGATAGCTCAGCGGAACATTCAAAGCTGCATTCGAGAGAAACCATTTACATGTCATTGACAGCTTCTGCACAAAGCCTCAGACTGATGCAAATTAAAACAACTATAAAGTTTGGAGAAAGTGGTTTGTAATGAAGAAGGAGAAATACCATTTTAGCATCTTGCAGTACAGAAAAGAGACACCTTCTTTCTAACTCTGCCTTTGTGTTCTTGGGTTCCAGTCCTGCATTCTTTACGCATCCCAACCTCCCATTGGCATTAGATTTGTGATGTTAAGAGCAAGAGGTAGAAACAAGTAGAGTATACGCAGAGACCTGTGTTCACTGCATTTTCTCCACTGATGGCATTGATGAAAGTGTAGTGAACGCAGGTCCCTGATCATAAGCAGCCGTATATGGGGTCGAGTTTAACTGGGCCTAGGAGATGCTACCCTGCCCCCTCTAAAAACTCAGTCTGCTGCCTTTCACCCCTCTCTGGTGCTGAGGGCCATTTCCTCCACCACCATCTCCTGGCAATGGACTGCATACCCTTTCTGTAACTCCCCAAGCCCCAGCACCCAAAACAAGAACTTCCCATCCAGCTAAAGAAAATATTTCTGTGTTGACAGTTGACAAGCCTTCTAGGGATAATGCAGTTCAAGCATCTGCTGGAGACTGTTACTCTGAATCTGAGGAGAATAAAAGTATTATCCCATTATTTACTTACTCAGGACCCTCAGTAAATACATTTGAGAAAAGTAGGAACCACACAAATCTTGACAAACCTGTTAGCCAATCATTGAATCCTTTGGCTGCTCCTTTTACTCCAGAGTCCCTCCCTAGTTGGTGAATCTTCTTTGACTGATGAGGACTCAGTGGATGATATCAGTGGGGAAGAAAGGCCTGACTCAATATCACTCCAACATAGTCCAAGTGGACAAGACAAAACAATTGTGCCACGGAGGCCAGGATGTGAAATTAAGCCCCCACTGAAGTTAACATACAATGCTCTGGGAGAGGCATCACGAGAATCAGTAATCCTTAGCCACAAGCAGGTCAGGTCAGGTCAGGTCTACTGATGATACCAGGGAAGCAGTCCATGAGCTTATCCCCACTGAACCTAATATCACTCCTATTTTAATTACCAATTCTTTAAGTTTGACTCCAGTTAGGAAGGATAGTGTTTTAGCTTTAGGACAGAGGTTTGAAAATATTGTAAAACAAATTAATGTATGTTTAACCAGCATTTTATCCCACAGGCTTTTGGATGAGGACATCCTCTTTGTGTCCACGAAGGGGAGGGTGTAGCCCCTTTGATTAGATTGTTCCTCCTGCAGGATGAACAGGGCATAGAGCCTGCTTGACTGTTGTCTGCATTTCCCA
>QEPC01011163.1:2271962-2287366 GCA_003113815.1 Sphenodon punctatus
TTCTTCAGCAGGGGGCGCACCACAGCCTCCTTGAGACTGGGTGACAACCTCCCCTGCCGAAGGGACGCGGTTCACTACCCTCGCCAGCACTGTCCCCAAAGTCTCCCTGGAGGCTTTCACCAACCAGGACAGGCACGGATCTAATTCACAGCTTGTGGCTCTAACAGACCCCAGGACAATCCCCGCATTGGCCGGCATCACTTCCTGAAACTCATCCCAGAAAGATTGACCAGACGGGGCCTCCATAACCTCATGCCCCTCGCTTACTGCTTCCAATCCAGTGTCAAAGTTACTCTGGACCTGAGCGATCTTGTCTACGAAGTAGGTGACAAACTCCACACAGTGGACTTGGGACAAGTCCCTGTCCAGGCGGAGGGAGGCCGGACTGACCAGCTCCTGCACCACCCAGGCTTCATACATGTTGTTGTGATCAGCACAAGTACTGTTTCCTGATTGCCTTACTTCTGAATGTAAAGCTGCCTTTTGCTTTGTAACACTCCAGTACAGTTTCTAGCTCTCTTTTTTATAAAAAAAAAATTAAAAAAAAAATTAAGGCAGGCAAAAATTGACTGTGATCATTGCCTGAAATGATATGAAATTTCTTTTGTTCAAATGTATCTTTTAAAACTTTGTTTTTCCTGCAGTGTTGTATGTAAAACTTGAATTCACTGGTGATATTTTTATCAGCATACTGTAGAGAACCCCCACCACCACCACCACCAAAAAAATGTCATTTGTGTGCTGTGTAGTCTGTTAATACTCTGCATTAACCAGAGGGGATATCATTGCTAAACCAGGCCTTTAAAAAGTAGCCTTGTAATCTTTTGCATGCCTTGGATGCATTGGTACAAACAGGACATTGAAGATAAGCCTTATTTGGATTATCTGAAACCTTATGTCAGTGAAGCTCTCTATAAGAAAGATGGACAGTTAAGGCAAAATCATGAGAATTGCTAAGGACCTGCAACATATTTGGCTTTAATGGGAGTTGCAAGTGCCCAGCACTTAGCAAAATTTGACCCTAATTTTGACATAATCACAAAATAGGGATATACACTCATGGAGTATACATACATTTCAAGACAAGTGGCAGCAAGACAGAACATGAATAATCCAATAATTCACCCTCTTGCCAAACACGATAAGTAAATGCAACATTAAAGCACAGTATATGATAAAGGTGTTGTTCTCTTAGGGTCAGATTTACCACTAAACTCCAAACAGATTCTCAGAACAAATTGCATGTCTGGAAGGCATTTGAAATTGTAGCCTGCAAGCTACCTTTAATTACCTCTTCTACAGGGAGCCCAAGAAAGGGCTGCATAATCATGTTTATGAAGTCACGTTTGAGAATCCCATGCTTCAGGAGAGAGAGTCAGAAGAACCAGTATTCAATGCTTCAGGAACATCTTTCCAGGTTGCCTCCCAGGAAAAACATTTGAGCAGACAATGATGAAACAACAAGAAATGAAGTGGAAAAATAAACAAGAGAGCTTCTATTCCGTTTTATGTTCTTGGAATGTTGGGATGTGTGCGTGCCCATGTAAGTACTGAGGGGGTGCAGCTTATTTGCTGAGGGGCTGAGCTTATTAGCCAAAGAGGCAGGGCTTGTTCCCCTTTGGCCACTAGAAATGTTGGGACATGAAAACATGACAGTTGAGAACCACAGCTTTGAAAATAAGTAGTAATGCTTAGCAGTAATAATGAGCTGCTGAAATTAAAATCTGGCACAAACATCTCAAAGAGGATCAGAGACAATGGGAAAGAAAGTTTTATTTTCCTGAAAGACAGCTTTACCTGAGCTCACAGGCACTTAAATTGGGGCTTCAAAATGTATAAAGAAGATCTAATGAAAAAGACACTACTCTTACTTTGAAGAAGGAACAGGTGATGGATGGAGGGAGAGAGGTTCTGCATTTAATGTTCAGTTCCACAAACATTCATTGACAGATGTTTACTTTTAGATGGATGAGTAATCCCAGTGAAATCAGTGGAGCTGCTCATGTGCTGAATTGGTGCCTCAGTTAGTGGGCCTGGATCTTAATAGTTAATTATATCAAGCAGGGTCACTAGTGCAGCTATCTAATTGGCTCCTGCCTCCATGCTGCCTGGCCCATGATTCTATGTGCCAGCACTAACACCATGCTTGACCAAGTTTGAAGGAGGTTTGGTTCCCCTGAAGGAAAACAAAGAAGATGCTCAAACTGGGGTACCTCCAGCGCAGTCGTGCAAATTGTATTTCCCATAAGTGCCCTCTAAAATTTGCATATCTGAACAACCTCTTGTTTCCAGGAGAAGAGACTAAGAGTTGGAAGGGAGTGAGAGAGTCCCATCAAAAGGGAGGGAATTACCATGAAAAAAGGAGCAGCTTGATTTACCACTTAGTTTGCTATCACACCCAGTTCTGCCAAAATGAAGCTGACCCTTCAGGCAGCAGCCTCCCAATCTAGAGTGGCCAGATATTCAGATTTCAGAGGACAGTTATGCAATAGAGCCATGCAACCTTTATTTCTCATAAGTATCCTCTAAAATTTGCATATCTGGCCACCCTATCCTAATCTGTCCTTAGCATGAGCCAACCACCTGGGGGTAAACTCAACTTGGGAGGTAGGAGGAAGCCTAGAGCTGCTAATTTAAGAATGCAATTTCTACCACCTGCTTACATTTTCTGCCATAAGGCCTGCCCTTCGGGAGCTCTCCTGGTTTCTCAATGAACAGTTCATCAGCAGGCAACCAAGAGAGCGCCCTTGCTGGCCCACAGTACAAGACAATATCTCAGGGCTTGTGCTGCAGGCTGGGGAGGTATAGAGCAGGGAATCCCCATGCACTCCCTCCCCTCCCCCCACAAGGACTGTAGGCTGGGAAGCACTGGGGATTCTCTGCTCCGCTGATCTGCTGTTGAAGGGTTTCATCCTCCTTGCAAGCAACACAGGCAGGGAGCACTCCAAACATTTTGCTTTGGGCAGCAAAATGTCTAAAGCCGATTCTGCCTGGCCAGGTTTGGCAGCAGCATCTAAACTGGTCCTGTTATATCTTTTACAGAGTTCCTGTCAGCAGGTATATCTAGAGAATGGTGTTCTAAGGCTACATACACAAAAACCTTTTCTTCCACCTCTGCAATTTTTTCTGCCCCACACTGGGTGTCTTCACATGGAGTACTGCCCTGCCTCACCCCCCAGTGGGCCATCTGGAGCAGAAGCGGGGCAAGCTGTCCCTGCTCTGGAACATCCAGGAGCACCGCCTGTGGAGTGGGCACAGCCCAACCTTGGGGCACTGGCTGGAGACGGGACTGCCATCTGTCTGCTTGGCGGGCAGCCACTACAGTCCCACTCTTGTCTGGTTGACCAGCAAAGCAATAGTGTTACGGGCAATTTGCCTGCAACTCTATGGTGGGGAGGGGGTTCCATGTGGGCAGACCGTGGGCCTTGGCAGCTGCCAGGTCCCTTTAAAATGAATCCAGGAAGGGCTGCAGGAAGGCAGACGTGGGGGTGCACCTCCAGATTTGCTCCAAAATTGAGCACTCCCGTGTCCGTGGGAAAATACCCATTGTAATTGCACTTTTAAATGTTCCCATGATCTCTCCCTTGCCATGACCACTGCTAGGTATCCCATAATACTGGGTGGCTTTGCATTGACTTTACAGGGTGAGCCGATTGAAAGGCGGATTAATCCCTTCATACATTGCAACAATTATGTGAAGGAAATTGCACAATTGTTAATCCTAAATTTCTGACTTAAATTTATGGAGTAGACATGCATTATGCCCACTGCATCTTGCAACCTAATCCTTTTACATGAGACAAAAATGGTGGGAGGAAAAGATTTTCACCAATTTAACATCACATGTGAATGCAGCCTAAGCTTAGTCAGAATGTCTGGATATTGTTGTTTAGTAAATGCTTTTAATAAAACAAAGAAAAGGAGAGCTTTGGCACCCAATAGCAAATTATGCTGAAAAACAAGATAACATTGCTACATCACGTATCCTGCATAAGAGGATTACATGGCTGAAAAGGTGCTTTTCAGTCATTCCTTCATTTTGATGCATTTGGCATTTTTGCTCTGCTCAGTTGAAAAAGCCAGGCACCCAGTGCTTGGGTTGCTTTACAATTAGGTGTCCTAAACATCCTGAAAGATGGCTTCCTTCCATATGATCTTTGAAGTCAACTCAAAATCAGGTTATTTCAGTTTTTGCCATTAAACAAACATACAAATGAAGCAAAACAAAATAAATAAAATCATAAAACTAAATATCGGAATGTCTTTCCTTGTCCTTCAAGTCAGCTGGGAGCACTCTTTTGCATGTTCCACCAGTGCATCAAGTCCATTCTGCAGGAGCATGCAGAGAGAGGTGTCTTCGGTGGCAGCTCCACACCTGTGGAACTCCCTCCCACTGGAGGTTCATCAAAATCTAGACCTGAGCATTTTCCAGAGGCATTGTAAAATTGTTTTTGTTTGGCCAGATGTTTGGCAGGTGGGGTTAGGGTTTGAGAAGGTGAGAGTTTTTAGGGTTTGTTTTTTAAATTATCTATTTTACATATTTGTATATATGCCATTACTTGCCATGAGCCTTCAGGATATAAATTTAAATAAACAAGCAATCACAAAACTTGATGAGGCATAAGGTCTTTGGTGTATTTGGCAAATGTTATGTATACTTCCTGAATTATTTCAAAAGTCTTTAGACATGTTTTTAAACAAGCAAGGTTTGAGGGGTCCATGGCTGCAGAGTGGTATAGCTGTGGAGTACCCACTCAGGTTAAGTGTGTGGGGAGCAATTTTAATGGGCGGCTTCCAGGGTGGCTACCGCAGCCACCACGCACTCCCCCTGCCATGGACCACGGGAGAGGGGGCAGTGCACTGGGCTGGCCTTTGAAATGGACATGGCCCTAGTGTGAACTCTGGGGAACCGGACTCCTCTGCGTTCAAGGCAAGAAATGACCTTTATAATTTATCATTAGATTGTCAGTAATAACTGTTTATATTTTCAGCCCTTATGAATAATAGTTTTTAAAACATGAATGGTATATATTATTGTTTTTAAAAGACACCTTAACAGCTCTCTAGGTATTTTAGCGGAGGAAAATGAAGAGAATCCCATCGCTACACAAAGAGCAACTAGAGTGACAGATTACTCAGTGTAGAAAACGCAGGTAGAAACATCGAAGGAGGTTCAAAAGATGAGAACAGTGAGTGCTGATACTGAGACATATCTATTGATTTTCAGTCAGCATTGTCCTGGAACAGGCAAAGAGCTTGACACCTTTTTTCTAATGAATTTAGGAGAGAGATTTCTAAAGTGAAGAAGGCATAATGAAGACACACTAGCAAATTGAGAGGCTATACACGTTGCACATTCTCTAGGAATCCTGACATGTTTCTTAAAGTCAAAACAAGCCCAATATCAAATAAACAGCCTTAAGCAAAGCTTCTTCTCTCCCAGGGGCCTAACTATAATAGGTGCAGCAGGTGCAATCGCACCTGCGTCCTGAGGGGCTCAGAATTACTCGGTGTCCACTAATTCCCGCCCAGAACTTCCCGCCAGCTAATCCTGTAGCTGCTGTGCATTGTTCATCGATTAGATGAACAAGCTCCTTGGAGTGGCTAGGGGTCTGGGAGAAGTTTCTTCTGAGAAGGGAATGACTAGTGTTTAGGGGAAGCACAATTCCCTGAAGATTGTTAGGGATGGGAAGATTGGTACCACTACCAGATCAATCTGACTCACCCAATTTTTCAGCAAACCAACTGGTCCGATTTTGAGATGGGGGATCCGATCTCCCATCAGATCCCCCCAGTGAGTCCTTGGAGCGGTATTGGTGCTTTCAGCTGCTGCCAGCTCTGCCTCCCCCAGACAACCTTCCTGGCACCTGCCTTCCATGGACCCCTGCTTGTGCCCTACCCATCCCAGTGCCTGTGGCACCAGCACTACTGGGGCAGGCAGGATTCCGGGGGAGGCAAGTGCTGGGCAAGGCAGAGCTGGGGATCGAGGGGCCGGGCAGTGGTGGGGAGGGGGGAAGTAAGTAACAGCCATGGTGGCCATTTTGCACATGCACATTGCTTTTGGGGGGGTTAGTTATTTCTGAGAAGTAATGTCAGGCACTGCACAGGTTGCTGGAGATTAGGAAGAAATGGTAAGTGAAAACTACCCCCTCACCACCCCTGCCCAGCCCTTCTACCCCAAACTCTGCCTCCCCTGGGTACCTGCCTAGTGCCCGAGCAGAAGTGCAAGGGAGGCAGAGCTGGGGGTAGACACATGGTTTCAAATCGTATTGGTCAGAATCTGATTCCAATTCTGATTAATACGATTTAAATCGGAATTGAAGATCAGTCGGTCCAATATTGAACCAATGCCAATTTTCAATATGATTTCCCATCCCTATTATTTGTAAATTGTACAGACACGCCCTAACTCTAACATCTTCCTCCTTCCTTTCCCCAGTGCTGGAGCCCATGATGGTTCAGCTACCAGACTTTCTGGATCAGTGAAGGCCTGGCTTTGGGAGGCAAAGCTGTTCAAAAGGAAATGTCAGCTCTTCAGCCATTTTTAAACAGGACACGTCTATGCAGGTCCACCCATTCCCCACCCACCTGAGTGCCCGTTTGAAGGTGGCATGTGTGGGTGTGTACTCCCATGACCTATGCTCCCACTCATGCCCAGGCACAGAACATTGGTGAAAAATCTGGGATCCTCCATGCAGGCGCAGGTGTGGACAGTGTGTGGGTAGGGGCGCACAACCATCTCGGCCCGTTTAACCCTCCCTTCCCACTCACCAGATGTACATCAGTGCTCCATGTGATACACAGGGACTCACCCCCAGCTGTGCCTGTTTAAAACTGGCCTTCACAACAAGCGGCTTCAAAGAAACATTTTACAAGTGTAAAATGTTTGGGTCTTGACACTGATTGGCTCTTGCGCCATGTCACCTGCCAATCACTGTACCCAAGCCTATTTTGTTTGTGAAGCGCCACTATCAAAAACAGTAATCTCCGATCAATGTTGGTCATTGAGAGCCTGTGCCATAGGCGTTCTCTGTTTATAATATGAAATGCTGCTCTTAGGTCTATAAAGCATAACCTAACAGTAAGAGCTGTTTGACAGTAGAACAAATTGCCTAGGGGGGTGGTGGGCTCTCCTTCATTGGTGGTTTTCAAACAGAGGCTGGACAGCCATCTGTTGGGGATGCTGTACTGCAAATTTCCTGCCTCAAGAAGGGGGATAGACTAGATGACCTCGGAGGTACTTTCCACCTCTATGCTTCTAATATTTTGACACATAATTGTTGGATATGGGAACTTTGCCCATCCCTGGAAAAGTCCTGTTGATCTCAACTATTTAGAGGAAAGTGGTTTTAGGATCGTGGCCTTGGAATTCATTTAGGCAAGATATACGTGTGCAGTTCTGTAAAATCTCTCATGAATCAACTCCTTGTATTTTTTTCTTCATTCCTACATATCTGCAGCATAGCTTTCTAGTACTGAAATTCCCAGAAAGAGCACTTGGGCCACTTACCTTCGTGAATTGCTTTTCTATGGAGAATGTCCTGGCCAGGCATTCTGGACTCTGGGGAGCAATCTCCGGCATGACCACTATGAGGCAGCATCTACTAAATTTTCCTAGTGCTCACGCCCAAGGGACTTGTCGCCCTCTGCAACGCCAGCTGATATCTAGGCCTATCTGTAATAAAATTAAACTAACAATTCTATCTAAATGAGTCCTACAACTGAATATAATGTGCCTACATCCTAACCAACCAAAGACCTCACATGAACAAACAATGTGGAGAACTTAACAACTATGCACATTCTACAGGGCAAGTCAAATGCCTGGCCAGGACATTCTCCGTAGAAAAGCAATTCACAAAGGTAATTGGCCCAATTGCTCTTTCTATGGAGGAGTCGTGGCCAGACATTCTGGACCCTGGGGATTTACCAGAGCAGTACCACCAGAAGTCCAAGGTGGGGATTAACCCAACATTCCTTGCAGCACCCACCACCCAAATGCTGCATCTGCTGAGTCCCAAACATCTATTTTGTAGCGCTTTGTAAAGGAATGTATTGAGGACTATGTTGCTGACTTACAAAGTTCCTTATAAAAAGATCTAGCCTTATATGTCCACGACGTGGCAGCTCCCCCTTGTGGAATGGGCCACAATTCCTTTAGGGGGTACCAGGTCTGAGGCAATGTGAGTCTCCTTAATGCAATTAGTTACCCATCTACCTATTAGAGTATTTGTTGCCTTTTGACCGAGTCTTCGGGCAACATAACATACAAATAGCACAGATGTATTTCTGAAAGTTTTTGTACTTTCCAAATACCCATTAAGTGCACTTGTCACATCTAGATTATGCCCCAAATGCTCTAATCTGTGTTTGGGCCTTGGAAAAAAAAAAGAAAGAAGCGCTCTCTTTTGTTCTTTATTGAAAACTGTATTTCGTTTTGGAATAAAAGCTGGATCCAACCTCAGCACAACCAATTCTTTTCTAAACATACATAATGTAGGCTCCACGGATACAGCCCCTAACTCAGAAATCCACCTTGCTGAAGTAATCACAATCAAAAAAGCTAACTTTATTGAAAGATGATAATCTGAAATTTCCTGTAATGGCTCAAATGGCAGTGATACCAATGCCTTAAGTACTGTATTCAAACTCCAGCTTGGATACCTATGAATAACGGGTGGTGCCAGTAAACTAGCTGCCCTCAAAAATTTTCATACGACGATCGCTCATCACCCTCGTTTTCCTAATCAAACTGAAGGTACTAGTCAGTGCAAATGCCTGCCTAGCAAGAGTACTATGCCTTAGGCCCTTGTCAAGGCCTTCCTGCAAAAACTGCAAAATGTCCTTCATCTTCGCCTTGTGTGTCTACAAGTTCTTACTTTTACACCACCTATCAAAGGTTCTCCAAGTGCTTTGGTAAATTCTTCTACTTGAAGGTCACTTAGCAGACATCAGCGTATTCAACCCTTCCTCAGAGTATCCTAACTTCTTTAATGCCACACGTTCAAAGTACCAAGCAGTCAGTCTTAGAAAAGCTAGATTTCGACAAACTACTGGGCCTGGTTTGGTAACCCATTGAGGTAAATCTACACTTGGTTCCAGAAACAAAGGTGGACCCTCTTTCATCACCAGATCTGCAAACCAAGGTCTGCGGGGCCAGTATGGCGCTGGCAAGATCAATTTGGCTGCTTCCCACTTGCATTTGGCTATCACTCTGGCTATCAATGGTAAAGGAGGAAAAGTGTATAGAGTCCCTGCTGGTCACGACTGTAGTAGAGTGCCACACACCTCTGCCTTTGGATGATACATCTGAGTCATTAATCTGTCGCACTTCGCATTGTTCCCTGATGTGAAAAGACCCATCGCTGGAACTCCGAAATGATGAACAATCTGTTGGAACGTTTGTAGGTTGAGACACCATTCCCCCTGGCTGAGGAAATCTGCTAACTCGTTGCTCTGACCTCTGATATGATGAGTTGTCAGTGAAAACAAATGTTTCTTGGACCAGTGTATATCACCATCCCTTCCTGATGAAGAGTGGCTGATCTCGATCCCCCCCTTGCTTTTTGATGTAGGTTTCAACACCATATGTATTACTCCAGTTCATGGAGTGACACATGTCTTGATTGGACCAACCTCCTTGAAAACATTTACCATTGAGTTGGGCTCCCCATCCCAATAGACTAGCATCTGTCATTACTGTTAACCTCTCTGGTTCCTGCAACTGCCAACCTTGCTGAAAATGATGAGGACTCATCCACCAGTCCGACGACACCTTCACCTCTTTGGTCAGTTTCAACGCAACATTCCGCTTTTTCATAATTTGTTGTTGCCATGGTGCCAGAAACATCTGCAGTGGTTGAAGATGTAGACGGGCCCACTAGAGATGCTGGATACAAGACACGAAAAGACCCTGAAGCAACGCCAATAAGCTCAGCAGAACTGCCTTCATCCCCAAGATGTGTGGAATCAATCCTCGAATTCTCTCCTGGTGTTGCTGCGATATGAAAATTCTCCCTATCTTGGTGTTGATGATCACCCCTAGATGTTCCAACTCCTGTGTGGGAGTTAAGTGGCTCTTTTCTGTGTTTATTAGGAATCCATGGGCCTCTAGGTATTGGATGGTGATATGCAAATCTAATATAACCTGCTCACTGGTCAGAGCCCTGATCAAAATATCGTCCAGATAAAGATGAATCTGTGTTCCCTGGAGCCATACATTTGCTATAAGTGGCACCAAGACCTTTGTGAATGTTCTTGGAGATAAAACCAGACCAAAAAGGAAGGAATGTGTACTGCCAGTGACAGTCTTGGAAAGCAAATCTGAGTCATTTCCTGTCGCTCAGTCTTATGGCCACACGTAGATATGCATTTCTCAAATCTAGTGATGCCAACCAATCTCCTTGTGAGATCATTGCAGAGATAGTTAATGTCTCCATTTTGAACTTGTGTAGCTGTAGAAACCTGTTGAAGCATTTGAGATGCAGCACAGCCCTCCAAGATTCTGTCTTTTTCTGTATGAGGAAGATTGCTGAATATAATCCCTGGCTTTTTTGATCCTCTGGAACGTTTTCTATTGCAGCAATGCTTTGTCCAATTTTTTAATTTCTTGAGACATGGCTTGATGTTTCTCTTCTTTTGTTGATCTTGGTGATATCTGAAAGTGTTCTTTTGGGTTCCTCCAGAATTCTGCTGAGTATCCTTTTTGCATTATCTCGAGGACCCACCGGTAGGAGGTAGACTCCTCCCAAAATTTTGCAAAATGAAGAAGTCATTCTCCAACCAGCAGTCCTGGCAGAACCTGACTCTCTGATTAGAGTATGTAGTCACGCTTCCTGTCTGCCAGACTCTCCCTTCTGAGCCTGTCTACCTCTCTGATATCTAGATTCCCAAGAGCTCCTTGGCCATCATCCTCTTCCACCTCTGTAAGTGTTACCATAACTCTTTCTATTTGCAAAATTTGAGGAGTATGCTGGACCAAATCTTCTGTAGGGACAAAAAAAAGGACCTTGCAGAATTCAACTGTTGTAAAGTCCTCTTCTTCTCTTTATTCAGTGCATCAGCCAAGACCTGATCTAATGCCACACCAAATAATTTATTTCCCTGAAAAGGTGCATTTGCAAGTAAATTTTTGGCATGACTGTCTGCCTTCCAGGAACGAAACCACAACCTCCTATGGGTTACCACACTTGCAGCCATATCACGGGCTGCCCAAATCAACGCATCCATAGAGGCATCAGTCATAAAGGCTACTGCCAAACGAATTTTATCTCTTAATTTAATCGATCGTCCATGCTTTATTACCTCAAGATTGGACTACTGTAATGCACTCTACATGAGGCTACCCTTGGTGCTGGTTTGGAGGCTGCAGCTGGTGCAGAATGTAGTGGCTCATCTCCTAACGGGGACGGGCCAATGCAAGCATATTACACCAGTGCTTCGCTCTCTGCACTGGCTGCCTATAGTCTTCTGGGCCCAATTCAAGGTGTTGGTGTTGACCTTTATAGCCCTAAACAGCCTGGGCCCCACCTACTCGCGGGACCGCCTCACCCTCCGGGTCCTGGACTGGCCCCTGGGGTCGGCTGGGGCCACCCTCCTCGAGATCCTCCGGATTTTTCTGGTGTCGACCTTGTGGAGGGCGTTCTCTGTGACCACTCCGCAGTTGTGGAACTCCCTCCTGTTGGAGATCCGCCTGATTACCGACCTCCCCTCTTTCCATAGACAATGTAAGACCCTGGCTGTTCTGCCATGTTTTTCCTGAGGGAGAGGGGGGTATGTGTTTTAATAGTGTTTTAAATCATATTATTGCTGTTTTAAATTGTTTTAATATATTTTTAGCCGCCCCAAGATGCTTTTAGCAGGAGGAAGTGGCATACAAATTTTATAATAAATAAATAAATAAATAAATAAATAATTTAGTGGCCCCTCTATCTGACATTTCTGTGTCCCTTTCAAGCATATACCACTTTTAAACAGCCCTGGCACAGTAGGAGGAGGCTGTTATTTGTAAAATATTGGGTAGAGCATCATAGGTCCTGCGTAAAGATGCATCTATACCCCTATCTGTGACATCTCTAGGGAACACATCTCCCTCTAATGGTATGATTGAACATCTTGCCAGAGAAGCAGCTGCGGCATCCGTCTCTGGTGTCTTGAAAAAAGCAGCCATACTTTCTGAAAACAGATAAAGAGACTCCCATGTCTCTGACAGCCTGTGTGCTTTTCCAGGCTGCTTCCATTCCAATGTAATTAATTTCTCAAAGGCAGTGTCCAAAATTAAACCTTTTCCTTTGGAGCCTGCCTTAGGCATGTATTCTCACTCTTGAGTTATCTGAAGAGCTTCCTCATTTTTATCTAACTTCTGCCTTAAATCCAAGGTCTTAACTACTCTATTATGTATCTTTAAACCTAGTGAGGATGGAAAGAGCCTTTCTGGATCGTAGCAGGATCAGAGGATGGCTCTGCTGTCTGCAGTGCTCCCTCAACAGCCACATCTTCACCTTCATCCATTGAGCTACACTCTGAGCTGCTGCCCACCAGAGTTCGCAATTCACTGGTCCCTGCAGCAGCAGCTGATCCACCTACACCTCACTCTGTCAACTCAGAAACCTCCCCTCATCTGAATGTGTTATTTCAACATCAGTTTAAAAGTTTTCATCCTCAGAGGATGATCCAAACAAGTCCTGTAATGGTATCGGTGACTTTTGTTTCATTGTCTGAGCCTTTAGAAGCTTGTTAACAAGGTTTGCCTTTTCCAGCCAGTTTTGACTGACCCTTTACTTCTGTGTTTGCCTTCTTTGAGCCTTTTGAAGCAGGGGGTGTTCTAACCAAGTCCCTGCTTTCTGTTCTGTCCAAAGAAGCTACAATCTTTGTAAAAGCTTCCATCTGGAGCTGCTCTAGGGAAGACAGACCAACTGGTGTGTCAATCCCTGCTGGCCTCTGGCTCTCTGACTGGTCTTGATCTGAACCTTCTTGAATTTAGTGTGTCAACATGTGGTCTCTTAGGAGGCATGGCTCTGCTTTTGCAGCTTAGTAGTAGTAGTAGTAGTAGTAGTAGTAGTCACACTGCCCCAAACTGTGCCTACTGAGAAAGTTGGAATAGGCAGTCTTAGTCCACGCCCGCAGGGATGGATCCAGAGTCTTGTTGGTTAAACAGCCATTAGAATCAAGCACTGCCCCACCTCACCCCACCAAGCTATTTTGAGCCTTGTTAAGCCTTAAAATGTTTTGGTGGAAAACTTTTTAGGTTGTCAATATTTAAGGCCCTAATGAAATAGGAGTGCTCTAGCTGCTCTGTTTGTAAAAACAGTTTACAAACTGCAAACCTCAGGGGCTTTTAACCTTATTCTCTACAAACTAACAACCAACAATTAACTAAACAAAGTAACCTACAATAACACCAAATCCTCAATAAAGTAACCAGTCCTGCTACAAAGTATTCAAATCTTACCTGGTGTGCTGAGCAGGATGTTCCTCAGGAGTTGATCAAGGCAGAGATGAACTGGCATTGCCGGGGGCAACAAGTCCCTTGGGCTTGCGCACTAGGAAAATTTAGTGGATGCTGCCTCCTAGTTGTCATGCCAGAGATCTCTCCCCAGACTCCAGAATGTCTGGCCAGGACTCCTCCATAGAAAGCTGGATGTTCTCTGACATTTGTTTTCTCTAGCAAAGTTTTAAACAGACTCTATGCACTCTGTAGCAGTCCCACAGGCTCGGGGGTGGGTAGAAGACAAAATGGAGGGAAGGGTAAGGGCGCTAATGGCGGTGTTTGATTTCTGTGTGTTCTTCTCTCCTCTACAGTGATCACAGGAGAAGAACCATGTGCTGCTCTGATCCCACTGCAGCAGCCTCCCCAGGAGCAACCTATCATGGGTGCTTGAGACAACAGCCCTTCATTTAACTGAAACAGAGGCGATAAAAGGAACTCTCACTAAGGGGAGCTCACAGGTACTAGTCATCATGCTATGAAACTCACTTTACCAGTCCATTCAGTCACAGGCCATTGGTTGCTTCACCCAAGTGCCTTCATTTATAAGTGAGGAGTCAATGCAATACTGTCAGGACGCAGCCTTGAACCCATGCCCCTATGGGTTCTGAAGCAGTGGCTGTCCCTCCTGCCTCAGGTTCATCCACTTCCCTCAAGAAGCCTCCCTGCTTTGTCAGAGCCACACCCGACCTCCTGTCCACCCCCAGCTTCCTGGTGGCAGCAGGAGGCTGGGTGGAACAACCCCTGGTTCCTGCACCCCTCAGCTTTGCCTCCCCCAGCTCTACACTCCCTATTTCCGTTTCCTTGTTCCATCTCTCTGCCTTGCTCCTGTGTTCCCACTCTAGCCTTGTATTGCTCCTTGCCCTTTGGCTCCTTGGTCCCATGTTCCCTCTTCCCATTTGTGCTCCCATGTTCCCCTCATTCTGGTCTTGCTCCCGTTTTGGCTGTGCTCTTCCACTCCAGCTGTGCTCCCCTCTCTTGGTCTTCCAGTCCTAATTCTGACTCCCAAGTCTTAGTCCCATGTCCCAACTCTCACATCTGCCCACGTCCCAGGTGCCCTTTACACATACATGCAGTCATAACCCAATTATCAGCCCCCTCAGGCTGGGGTCTTCCCCTTCACGAGGTGATCTCTTCCGCCAATTACTAGCCGTTGTGTTGTAGGCAAACCCCAGATTCTAGCCTTTCTGCTTTCGGCAAGACTTTTCCCTGGGCATCTCTCTGGTTGGTCTCCTTGAAGAATCCAAAGAAGCCAGTTAGATCCAGGGGAGACCCTGCATACATCACAGGCCTTACACCATTTCCCTCAGCTAGCCAGTAACTTCTTTTTCCCAGAGGAAGGGGAAGGCAGGAAAAGCAATTAATCTAACGAAAGTGTGAATAAGGGTATCTGCCGCAGAATGCTAATATCACAGGATAAAACAATAGAGTACATGGGATACCATAAAATTATAAAGAATATAATCTGTATCACATAGACCCTAGTATATTCCAATGTAGTTTTCAAAACCTAAAGCCAAAATTAAGTTGAATTAATACAATCAATTTAGAAGAGTGTTCATGTCTGACACATTTTGATCAAACGATTTTCTTCAGGGACAGCTTCAACAGAAATTTGTCCTGTTAAAGTTGTCCCTGAAGAAGATTGCTTGATTGAAACATGTCGGACATGGAACACTCTTCTAAATGAACTGTATTGATTCAACTTAATTTTGGATTTAGGTTTTGAAAACTGTTGAAAAAGCAATTAGTCAGCCCTATTTGGCTAATTATCCATTTACATCGTTATTGTTACTAGGCTACAGATGCTTGCCCTTATTTATCCCAATTTTTGCCCTGCTCTTCCCAAGTAAGCTCAGGGCAGCTTACAAAATATAAAAACATATAAACAACTATTTTAAAAATCCCCTAACCCCTC
>QEPC01011163.1:2287466-2301730 GCA_003113815.1 Sphenodon punctatus
AATGGGGTTGTTGAACTCAAGGTGGAGAAGGGCCTTTACCTCCCTTCGGATGCAAACCTTTGAGTCAGCTGTCTCCAGGGGTAGGTACATAGGTTTACCCTATGATCAAAGGCTCTGCCCCTGTGGTGGTAACATAATTGAGGATTTGACCAATTATGTTCTAGACTGCCCCATTTATGAACATCCAAGGTTAATTCTATGGCAGAAGATACACTTCCCTGTGGGTTTATCAAAACTGGGGCAACTGGTCTTTCTTCTGTCAGAAAAGATGTCTTCTATCTCAGAAACTGTAGCCGAATTTGCCTGTCGCGCGGCTGTGCTAAGGACAAACATTTTGGCCCAGAACTAAGTAAGATTGCCTGATATTGTACGGGTTCTGATCTGCTGCTTTTCATACATGGTTATTGTTATTTGTAATCTAACAAAAGATTCAAGGTTGTATTTATCTTTTTTCTTATATATTTTACTTTGTTGTCGTCTTGTCTTGGATGGCTTGTCAAGGCTATGGCCAATACAAGGAATAAAATTTATTATTATTATTATTATTATAATAATTATGGGGCAGTCACCAAGAATGCCTCTCTGCATGCCCTTGTCATTGAAACTTGGCAGGCAGAAGGGTGCAAGAGGGCGCTCCTGGCCAACCTCAAATGCCACAACGGAACATAAGGGAAGAGGTGGTCTTTCAAATACCATGGGCCCAAGCCATTTATTGGTCAAAAGCAGCACTTTGAATCATGCCTGGAAAGCTACTGAGTGTGCTCCCAAACGGTCATATTCTGCAATACTTAGAGCAATTCACTATACTCAGCATTCTCATAGGCATTACCTGGAGCAGAGAGAAAGGGGCTGATGAAATGAAGGCCTTTCTGGTTTTGGGACAACTGTTTAGGAATTCTGTCTTAAAGATTACTCATATACATTTATACAAGTTTGGGGTTTAAATGTGCATGAATAGTGTGACTAGAAAATATGGGATACACTGGTAGAAACTCTTGACTAAATGAATGCTTGTGACTTACAACATAATGGTAAATTTAGGCTGGGGCATGTAGACCTGTTAAGGACAATAGCTACAGAGTGTGAAGATGACTGAACCTGGTTTGGGAGGAGGATTTTTAACCAAACTGTGAGTGGGGAGATTGTTGCAATGTCCAAAAAGCAAATGGATTATATACTCTGATGAATAGCTTCCAAAATAGCTGCTTGGATCGAGAGACCTATGAATCTGATGGAGTATCTATTTTAGCTACACTGCTGATGTGTAAGAGAGAAAAATGGAACACCAATCTTTTAAATGATATATTTGAATATATTTTGCAGTATTCTTTTTAGTACTGTTGCTTGTGCTTCCCAGCAGCCTATTCAGTAGCTTGGGTTGAATTTTTACATTCCCAGAAAAGTAGGCAGACATTATATTAAGATGTTAATGTGGCAATCTGTCCTCCAAAGCACTTGTTTTCCCCTCAGACCTTCTTTTAAACCTGCTCTCACACAGGGCTGTGTTGTAGCAAAGCACCAGAAAATGGGTGGCATGTGTCAAAATTAAAGTGGCGGTTGAAAGCCGCTTCTTAGAATAGTAATATTTAACAAATTGGGCAGCCAATCAATAGTGAGGTGTTTTTCCCTAGCTTCTACTTTACATCTTCAGTTAGGGAAAGTGGCATTTTCAATAAAGTTTAGCTATTTGAAGATTCTTGTTTGTGCAGCTGAAGGAACACGAGAGCTTTATGAATGGCCTGAGGACACTTGTGGAGCAGGCACCACTTCTGAGTTGTATTGATAATTGAAATTCCTCTTTCAAATGTTATGTAGCTGCACTACATTCTGAAAGGAAATTAAGGTACTTGTTCCTCTTGCTTTTATACTTGCAGAGTCTTAAAGCAGAAGCCCTATGACTGGCAATTGTGCACAGAAGATGAATTCAATATGGCTTAGACGTAACTAGCTTGCCATGGAGGTTCATGTAGAAAAATCAGTTTTTAAATTAACCACAAAATGTACAAATAATTTATACAAGGCCTTAAGATCTGTGGAAAGGGACCAAGCCCTTTCCTGTTTCCTTCCCTCATCAAGGGACTTCACACCACCAAATCTACCTCACTCCTCCTGGGCACCCAATAAATACTTGGGAACACATACTGACTCATAAGCAGCTTCATTCTTCTTCCCATGGTCAAAATTCCATCCAATCAAGAATCCAAATCACACTGGGACTGAGAGGCCACAAACCATAGTAAATTAATAAGCAGGCATTCCCCTCTTTCTAATGCATGGTAAATGAGCTAAAAACGTCAAGAAAAATAATTGATCACCAGTGTCCAAAACTTGCTCACTCTGCAAACAAAATAACTCAGACCAGATGCAATAAACATCAGTGCACTGGATGTCTCCACTCCCACGCCAGGATGATGTATCACTTCCGACTACTACAATAATCATCCCTCCATACTCGGAACTAAAGGCAATGTGACTAACTCATTCCAGCCTCCAAAAATATCTCCTCAGTACAGCCCTCCACCTTGACAAACAGTTCTCCCCTCACTCCTGTTGCTTGATCAAGGTCTTGGAGCCCAATTATGGTGTCATCCAAACACTATGGACTAGATGCAAGAAATCATGCCCATGAAAAATACAGACAGTAAAAAACTAAACAAACAAAACTACAATTTGGGGGATCACATAGGAATTGTAGAGCTCTTGAGCTATGCAGGTCTATTGAGAAAAGCTAAAATGCTGGTCACTTTTGTGCCAATTGGCTGGGACTCTAATTAGGCAGTCCAATAAAAGGGCATCTTACATACAGCACCAAAGCAGACAAGAGGGTTCAGACTTGTTAGAAGCCAACTCCATGAAAGAGAAGCTGCCATGGATTAAAATCTAAGAAACTAATTGAATAAGGATTGTGGAATAAGTCTCTTGTAGGAGTGATAAAGATCTGCCAGATTGGCTGCCTGCATTAGTAATTAAATGCAACCTATGAGCAACAAGATGAAATGACAGGTACACCAGGAAAAGACATATAGGATCCAGCCACACACGACATTGGGCAGCCTTACCCCAGTTTGGGCAACGTTGCCTCACAATGCAGTGGCTCACGTGTCCAGGGGCAGCCATATGTTCACCCCACCGTGCACAGCTGGCTGCTATGCTCTACATCCTTGGGAAATGGCAGAGGAAGTAGAGTATAGCAGTCTTACCAAAAGTGGCAACTTGAGGTAGTGCACCGCCCAGTGGCGACTGGTGGGTTCTAAGGCTGGTGAGCAGGGCCAGAAGAGGGTGGGGCCAAGTGGATGGAGCCAAACTAACAGTAGGCAGAGCCAAGCCTAAAATTGCACACACACATGATCATGATCAATGGAATAAAACATGCACCTAAGGAATAGAACATGCACACAAGGATAGCAGTTTTAGCAAACACCAGAACGATCCATCCAAGCGAGTCCAGTATGCATGGGGGCAAGCAGGGGGACAAAGAAGTCACAAATCTTCCCCCTCCACCCCCAAAACTGACCAGGGTAAAATCGGACAACCCAAAATCTCTTTTTAAAAAATGAAGAGTTTTAGCAAACAACAGAGTCAAGATTGTGAATCCAGTGTGCATGGGGGCAAGCAGACTTGTTGTTCTTAGATTCTAAGCCCACAGGGCAGGGCCCTATCTCCAATAACCTGACTGTGTTCAATGGCAGGAATACAATAGCAGAGAAAACAGAAGTACCATAACAAGCTAGCCCAGATTACAGAAATTTCCAATATCTTATTTAAGGTGCAATTCACCCAACATTACAATATCAAAAAAAAAAAAAAAAAATAGGCCACAACTAAAATGCACAGATTTTGCTGCAAAACCCAACAGGATTATGTGAAATCCTAAATGGCACACCATAAATGCTGCACAGGGTTTTACAGAGGGCAAGGAGTCATGCACAGTTCAGGAGATGGCAGACAGGAAACACCCATCACATGGCATTCAAAGAAAGACACACATGGAAAACAGGATTATGTGGAATCCTAACATGCACACCATAAATGCTGCAATTGGTCTCTAGAAGGGAAAATATTCCCCACCTCTGATATAGCACCTTTAGTCCTTCCTACAAACTGAAAACTCCCAGGAGACCAGTGAACAAGAAAAAAAAATACATGGAAAAATCCTTAAGATCCCAAATTCGAAGTAGAGTGGGAGGCAAAATTCAAAGTGGCGAATGTAGCTATTTCCTCCTCCAAAAACACTAAAATCACACAAGGCTGCATGCAAAATCAGCACATGTTTTAGTCACCAAACACCTTTGTCACCAAATCAGTTCTTTGGAAACACACTTACTTTCAAACCAAACAGGAATCTGTTCATTAATGCTCCTTTACAAAAAGGATTGTTGTTCACAAAACGCAGCACTGGCAATGCCCAGCTCTCAGGATAGATACCGCATTCACACCTTACAGTGGTGCAACGATGACACTCCCACGAGCGAAAGATGTGGAAGGGGAAGGAGGCAGAGGCTGGCATTACTTCTGGTGTGAACGGAGTTTAGCCACAACAATGCTTGCGAATGATAGGGCTGGATTTTTAGCTCCATCATTTACAACGATCGTCGTGCCAAAGCCTTGTTTGCACCAGAAGTAATGCCGGCCTAAGCCTCCTTCACCCACTGTGTCTTTTGCCTGCGGGAGTGCCGCTGCCGTGCCATCATAAGATGTGAATGCGGTAATAGGCATTCCCTTTCCTGCTCACAAGATGGAGAATGCACTCATTTCCCTGATGCCTGGGGCCCTTGGCCAGACAAACCCAGCTGCCCATACCACAAAATAACTTAGTGTGTCCCTACTGCCTTTCTTTACTGTCGGTGTCATCCGTCCTGCTCTCTTCAGGCTGCTACTGCCTCTGGACTGAGTGAGCACCACGGCATGGTCCCAGTCCAGCCCAAAGCCACAATTGCGCAGCTGCAGCCAAGCAGCACGTTGCACAAGAGGCAGCAGAGCACATGCACAGTAGGCTCTGAGTTTGAGGATGTGCATGCGCAGCAGCTGCTGGTCAGCTGACTGTTCCAAGGAGACCAGGAAGTGCGGGGCTGGCTAATTGCTGTTCTAAAGCAGCATTGGCTGCAATGTTGAGGCCAGCTCTGTGGGGGAATCCAGGACAGTCTGAAGTGGGGACTGCACGGGGGGGGGGGGAAGCTGGGGACCAAGAGGGACACTGCCCATGATGCCCTGGGGGCACACCGCACCTGGCACCGTCACTTTGTGGGCCTGGTCCCCGTCTGACCCACCCTGTAGACAATGAGGTTCACTGCAGGGCTTTGAGTGGGCGCTGGCACCATTCCCATATGGCCAGGCTGGATAGTGGGTGGGCTGAGGGCCCACGCATGTGGCCAGCACCTTGGCTTGCCTCAGGGTGTGGCAGGACGACCGTCTACCCTGGTCTCCACCGTGGCTGCATCCATAAACATTTGAAGGATGACAGCAAATTGCATGTCCCACTGATCAGTTTTTGGCAGTTGGGGCGGACGGCAGACAGCAAGGGCAATCGCAGTATGCAATTAGACCACCACTAAGACTTATCAGGCAGAAGTAATAGACTGGGATAGAAATGTAAGATTTGCCTTGGTAAGAGGACAGCTAATGAAACAGCAGGCAGACTATCAGCCGAATAAGGATGGGGCTAGAGAAAAACTCTTTCCTATCACTGGGCCAATCAACAGGAAAGTTAATGAAACCAGGAAGCTGTAATCAGCATAATGTCAAGGTATATGACCTGTTATCCTGGACAAAAATTGTAAATTAAAATTTTCACTGAAATGAATTTTGATCATTTTAGTCTTGTAGAATCCACCTGGATTTCTCAATTTGAAACATAAATCAAAAGTAACTGAGACTAAAACAATAATATTTCTAACTGCCATTCCCCGTCAAAGTGACTATAAGCAGACAGCTTCCCAGTGGCTAGTGCTAATAAGGAAAATGTCTCTTTACATCCGGAGATGGAAGGAACAATGAAACAGGATCCTCCTGGAGCATGGTAGAATTTCTGACTGAATAATGGAGTGAACTTCTTGAGACCCAAATATGAAAATCCGTATTAGTACCAAGGTTCCCAAACTATGGGTCAGTCATGCCCAGGGGTACAGCTAGACAGGAATGGGCCCTGGTGCAGAAGATGGAATGGGCCTCCACTGCCCCCTACATCCAACAGGGAACTCAGCTGCACCAGGGAACATGCCCCCGAGGCCTAATGTAGCTGCACTGCCTCTCCCTATTATAGCCACACTCTTAGTCATGCTGTCTGGAGAGGGCAGCACAGTCCCAATTGATATTGAATATACTTTGCATTCTTCTGTTGATGTCTGGGGTCATGGGATTATACTTAAGTCTTAAACTGGGGGTCACACAGGCAAAAAAAGGTGGGAACCACTGTGTTTGTATTACTTACATATCAAACTTGATTGGAAAAGGTTCATTCAATATGAATACATTTAGAAAATGTTGCAGTTACATTAAACCAAATCCACTAACACTTCAAACACAGCATGCTTAATTTCATTAGGGTGAGCAGTCTCATTCAAGTTAATAGGACAACTCAGGATGCTAAAAGAATTTGCAGGACAAAGGCAAACAGTGGGTAGACTTTGCTAACATTTTAGCTTATTCATTTACCAAAAATACACCTCCAAGAGAATTGTCCATCTCTGCTGGCATTCACCATACAGCACAGCAGCAGTGAGTAAAATGGGGATTAAGGACCAATGTTGCAAATGAAAGTGAATGCACACAGCAGCGCCATTGCCTGCAGCTTCCATGTACTAATCGCAGAACATGGATTGAAAAGTGAAGCTGATAAGAACATAAAGTAGCGCCATATTGGGTCAGACCAATGGTCTATTGAGCCCAGCATCCTCTGTCTGACAGTGGCCAGTTCATGTCCCACTCCACCTGCTGTACTTAGCTCATCAAAATTTCTGTGTGTGATCAACCGAACAGAGAAAACCTTTCCAATTCCTGGATCTGGCCCACAGATCTAGTTCCTACCCTCAAGCACTGAAAGAGTGACCTCAGGGAAAAGTAGTGGAGTTGAGGGCAGCCACTGGGCTTCTATTATTCTAGGTCCAAAAAGCCTCCAGTTTAAGAGAGGAGTTACAACTCTACAAATTCACTCGTGCTCCAAAAAGAGCTTGTGGGGATTGTAAATTAAGGTTCCTGTCTTAACTTGCATGTTGTGTAAACTAGAGATTAGGGGGGGTGCATTTGGTTTTTGTTTCCCTAATAATATTTGCTTTTTTTTTTGTTTGTTTGTTATTAGGGAAACAAACAAAATGTAGTGTAAACAGAATTCTGTTTCCTAGTTTTGTTTTCCTTTTGCCTCACAGGCTGGCTGACGTGCCTGAAAGGTAAAACAATGTTGCAAAAAGCCAGAAGGGAGGGGAGAGCAGGAGATTGGAGTTATGATTGGCATTCCCGATGGCCAATAAGCATCACAAAGACATCATGAAGCACTTGATGCAGACAGAGAACCCCTCCCATAATACTTTGTTTGATAGTGCCACAACTTGGCTGTACCCCAGTCAGCTGCGTTAGAGGGAGGGCACTGAAAGTTGAAGCCCTGTCATACCTGGGGCAACAGCAAGTCTCCTCCTATGCCCAGCGCATGCTACCTCAGTGCATGCCTGGCACCCACTGCCTGCCAGCGTCTGCTCTGTCCTATACCTACCGGCTGCATGGCAATCTTTTGCTGGTATTTCTGCCTCCTTGGGGCACTGTCTGCAAATTCGGGGAAGGGAAAGTGACAGAGAGGCAGAGAAGTAAAACCGCTATTTAAGTGAATGGAAGACCTGCAAAGTGATTCCCACTGAAACAATTGGAAACATATTTAGTAACTAAAATGATTCTGGGGTGCCAGCAATGCCTGCCTCTAAGTGCTGCTCTGCCCACTGCTTCTCCACACGCCTGCCCACCTCTTCCTCTCCAAAACTGGCCCCCCCCCCGGGCAATCACTGCAAGATGATGGATATCCCATATTATTGTGCAAACTGGCTGCCCTTTTCCAAAATGGTGCAGATGCTGCCGGCGGCATTTTGAAAAAGGGCCAGGCATGCACAGAACAGCTCCAGCAACCATTTTATGCATATGCAGTGATTTTTTAATTATAATTTTTTTAAAAATTAAATGGGGGGGGAATGAAAGCAAATGACAATCTGTGCTTATTCATATTTTTGTAACAGTCATGAAAATGAATGGGGTTCCATTCATTTTTGTAACTAATTAAAACTATACGATTTGCATACCCCTAACAAGCTTCACCTCTCTGCAGGTGAGGCAGGCAGGCACCACTGTGTTGTCCACCAGTGCTTTTTAGGACATGACTGCCCCCTAACTCCCACTGCCTACCAGGTATGGACAGCATCTCTATGCCCACCAGGCACCTTTGTAGTGGATGGGACACCTAGTAGTTAACAGCAACATTCTAGGGAGGAGAAAGCATCACAGAGACAACTTAAAACATCTTGATGTCTTTGTAATGCCCATTGGGGATGCCAATCATGACTCAAATCTCCTTCTCTCCCCTCTGGCTTTTGCAACATAGTTTTGCATTTCAAGCACATGATGTCAGCCTGGCCTGAGAGGCAAAACAAAAGGCAAGCCATGCAAGCAAATGCTCATTAACATGAATGGACTGTCCATAGGAATGAATGGAAGATGAAATTTTAAACAAAAAAAAAAGAACACAGGAAAACTAAACTAAACTAAACCAGATTGTGCTGCTGGTTTTTAGCGCCCTGAACGGTTTAGGTCCTGGCTATATTCAAGACCTACTTCTGGAGTCTCATACAGATGGGTATCTGTGCTCAGGAACCCCATTATTTGGGGGTTCCACCATCACATCTTAAGTCGGCGAGTGATCGGGCTTTTGCCACGGTGGGCCCCTTGGTGTGGAACTCGCTCCCTCCAGATGTTCAGCTCAGTTCCTCCCTTCTTACCTTCAAAAAGCACCTGAAAATGTATTTTCTAGGTGCTTTTAGGATCCACTTCTGTTTCCCTTAATTGTACTCTGTACTTCCATTTTCCTTCCCCTATCTTAAAGTATTTTATTACTGCTTTAAATTGTTTTGAATTGTTTTATACTTTTATATTGATTTATATTCTGTGAAGCGCTCCGAGTGCCATGCAAGGCAGGGGCACTATATAAATAAAATTATAATCTTTTATAGGTTATTTTTATATATTTATATTTTGTATTATAGATTATATATTTTTATGTTGTTCGCTGCCCTGAGCTGCCAAGACAGGAAGGGGCAGAATATCAAATGTTTATAATAAATAAATAAATACATACATCATTATATTCTACTTGTTGACAACTTAGGCTCCACGCACCCACACTTTGACTTGGTCTTTCAGCCGTAATCCTCTTTCTCTGCAGCTTGGAGGCAACACTGAAGCTGGGGAGAGCAAGCTCCTCCCAACGCTAGTATTATGGACTTAATCTCCAGTCCAGCTCAGGGCGGGAAACAGCGGCCACCTCTCACCGGATCAGAGCACCAAACTAATGTGCCCACGGCCAGAGAGTTGTCCCACCGCCCGCATGATCTGGGTAGGGCAGGGAGCTCAACAAACCTATGGGTGGACAAACCCACTCTGTTCCCAGCACCCCTTCATGACGGACAGCCATGGCACTTTTGCCCCAATGTGGGGATGGAGGGACCAAACATGCTGGCCTGTGTGGCTGGCCTTTGGCCTGGGCTGCATCCTCGGAGTAGGCTAGCCACTTACCCGCCCTGTGGCCTTCCCGGGCCAACATCTGGCAGTGCATGAACGTGTTGTTGGGTCCCAGGCTACAGCAGGCCACCATCACATCTGTTTTTACCCTGTCTCCACTATAGCCACAATTTTTATAGCTCCCCTCTCAGGCAGCAGCTCAAGTGCATCTGCTTACTACACATGTGATTAAGGGAAGACAAATATTTGTTGCAATATATCATGCATTGATGTTGTATTGGAAAGGGATTTGGCTATCTGTGGTTCTGACTGAGGATTGGTTGACATGCACTTTCCCCTCATAAGGGGATCAAGCTACCCATCCTGCACACTTCCCCCACCTCCCCAGTACTTGGATATCCCTGTTGTCCCCATCCCAACTGAAAGCGCAAACGAAAATCAGACATACACTTAGCCCCCAGCCCTGGCTGTCCCCCAATCCTTGTCCCTGAATACACATCATCCATCTCTCAGCCTTCTCCCCATGTATATACCCCCCAGCACCTGTATGTTCCCACCCCATTCAAACACTGTGCCCCCTAGCCTTGTTGAGGCACACACATCACCCGTCTCTTAGGTTTGCCCCCCCAAATATACCCCTTCCAGCGCGTCTGCCCATTACCAATACATAAACTGCCTGCCCCCAGCCTCATCTGTTAATACACATCACCCATTCTCAGCCTTATCCACCATAAGCACTCCCCCAGCTGGTTTCTCTGTACACATCCTACATCCATCAACCTTGTTTCTCCCCATATACAGCCCCCTCAGTACTCAGCTGTCCCATTCTCCCCAATCCAAATGAAAGCATATAGGGAAGGCAGGGAGTCAGGGGCCCCAACCTGCACAGGAAGGGGATTGGAAAGACCAAGAGAAAATATGGGAGCATGGAGCCTAAGTTGTAAGCCAGCACAGTATATGAAAACCGTACATCTTTACATTGTGTGTAAGTTAAGGCAGGAGCCTTAACTTACAATTTCCATTCTTTTTGGAGCACGAGCAAATTTGTAAGAGCCTTAAGTCCTCTCAAACTGGAGCGTAAGGTTTTTGACCTTGAATTTCCCAGTTTTTTGAAAGGGGAATACACTAAATTCCCCCTTCTACCACACTACAAACCTGAAAAAATAGATTGACTTTAGTCTGAATGTAATGTACCCATCAACCACTTAAGAAGTCCGTAAGCTCCCACAACTATGGCAAGGTATCAGTCTATGAGGGAAGATTATTTATATTTTACTTAATTTTTAAATTATTTTTTTATAGTTTTTTATACAAAATTTAAAATCATTTTTACTATTGATTATTTTTTATATAATCTAACCTATCTAAACTGATAACTTAATTAACCTGATGTAACCGATAACCTATAACCTATTTACCCATCTTCTATCTCAGGAACACAAATGCCAACCCTCTAAGGACCTGATTGTCCAATTAAATGTCAATACCAAAAAATAATTCTAAGCTTATACAAATTTTCTAATACACAAAACCTAGCGGTTTAAAAAAGAACATTAAAGGCAGGACCATTTCCCAAATAAAAAAATTTCCTCTTCAAAAATATTCCACAAAAAATATTTTACCCTAAATTACACTCCAAAAACATGGAAATGAATTCAAATTAAAATTAAAAAAACAAAAAACATACAAATTTTAAACACCAAGAAGCATGGAAATTATTTCAAGATTTTCTATCTCTATTTCATAATTTACCATCCACATGAATGTAAGGTATTATTATTATTATTATAAGCACTTATATAACACCAGTGATGTACCTGGCGCTTTACGAAAAACAAGATATACACGGTCCCTGCCCAAGAGCTTACAATCTAAAGACAGGGGGAGGGGAGACAGGGAAGGGGGGGGAAATATATTTACTCTGATTAATATTCATCACTGACTAAACTATCAGATTATTTCTTTATTAATCATTTATATATTATAATTTGACGACAATTTTTTTAAAACTGGCTTAACTCTGTTGTTTACATGTATAAAAATTGTATACACTTTATACAATGAAATGTTGCCAATGTTAGTGTAGACAACTTGATACGATCGGTTGTATACAATGCAATTCTGTGCAAAAGGAGAGTTACAGCAGTTTGAAAAAATTGTTGTGAATGTCCGGTATTTTTCAGGACTTTCTGAGACTTTATAACAATGTTCAGAATTTTCTGGGACATTTCAGGACTTTCACACACCTCTCCCCTGCCCCCCAGCCCAATCAAGCTGCTCCTAAGGTTCCTTGCGGGACTGGTGGATCCCTCAAGCATCCTACAGCAACAAATTTCCTTTGGACATTCTTCAATGGAGGAACCAGGTCGCCCCCTAAGCCTGTGCCAGCATACTGCACATGCACTGCGTAATTTCGCTAGTTCACTCTTTACATATGAACTGCAAAAAGGAGAATTGGGTTACTTACCTTGGGAATTCTCTTTCTATGTCCCTCGAGGGAGGTCATTCGGATGAAGGGAACGATCTCCTCACCGGCCACTAGGAGGCAGCAAAGCACTTTGAGCTGGGCATGCGTAGGGAGAGCGCTCCCCCACCTTCCCAGGTGTAACACAGCCGAGGAACGAACTCTTCGACTGTAAGACTGAACACACATTAAATTTCTTCTCCCGAAGGGGCAACAGGAAAACAATTCAACTCAGAACAGAACAGCGCCCAGGTAGAAACCCGGGTGGGCTGAATGACCTCCCTCGAGGGACATAGAAAGAGAATTCCCAAGGTAAGTAACCCAATTCTCCTTTCTATGCCCTCTCGTCCAGTCATTCGGATGAAGGGAAGTACCAAAGCAGTAACTAGACTGGGAGGGAGCTGGGCGCTTACTGGGGATCTAATACCCCTTGTAGCACCTGCCTCCCGAAGGCAGCTTCTGCAGATTCTAGGCTGTCAATCTTATAATGTTTAGTAAAGGTGTGGAGACTCCTCCACATAGCTGCCCTGCAGATTTCCTAGATAGGGGCTCTGGCCCTGAAGGCCCAATTGGTAGAGGTTGCTCGAGTAGTGTGAGCTAGAGGCCTGGCCAGAGGCATCCCTACATGCTGTTGCTGATCTGATGTCAGATGTGATCCTCCGGACCCCTACACTAGTGGTCCTGGGGGACTTTAATATCCACACTGACACTGATCTTGGAGGAGCGAAGCATGAGTTCATGGCCTCCATGACAACCATGGGCCTGTCCCAAATAATCTGTGGCCCCACACGAGGAGAAACATACACTGGATTTGGTTTTTTGCACCAGCCTTGAGGCAGGGGGTCAGTTAGTAGAAGTTAAGGGAGGAAGAGCCTTTGTCATGGTCTGACCATTACCTCTTTAAGGCATGCATCCTGGTGCATGTTAGCAGGGTGCAGGACCTATTAGATCGGTCCACCCCCGGAGACTTATGGAACCGCATCGGTTCCGGAATGCTCTGGGGGAGTTTCCCCTGGACCTTGACACCCGCTCTGTCGATGATCTCGTAGACTTCTGGAACATCTTGTTGGCGGAGACCACTGACAGAGTGACTCCCAGGCGTCCACTACCCTCCCAAGTCTCCCGCAGGTCTCCTTGGTTTACTGAGGGCCTGCGGTGTTTGAAGCGGGAGAGCAGGCAGTTAGAGCGCCGGTGGCGCTGGACTCGCAACCAGCATGATCAATCGCAGCATAAGAGCAGTTTAAAAGCCTATGGTGTGGCGGTGCAGGCAGCAAAGAAGCAGTTCTTTGCTGCCCTTATTGGATCTGCAAAGTCACGTCCAGCAGAGCTTTTCCAGGTAGTGAAAGGCTTGGTCAGTTCTGCCTGCCTCCACCTGGACCTGGAGCAATCCAGTGACAGTTGTGACCAGTTTATCGAGCACTTTGTAGATAAGATCGCTCGCATCCGCCATGATTTCAGTACCACAGTTATTGCAGAGGATCACCTTGGGGCTATGGATGTCCCGTCCTGTCCTGTTTTGTGGGATCGGTTTCAGATGGTGTCGCCTGCCGATGTGGAGTCCTTGTTGGGATCTGTTCGTGCCACTATTTGTGAGCAAGATCCATTCCCATCCTGGCTGGTGAAAGGTAGCCAAGAGACGCTACGGCCTGGGTACGGTAACGGCCTTGGTGGCCTTGGTTGACGATCTCCGTCTGGCATTAGACCAGAGTCGTTAGACCTTACTGGTCCTGCTAGACTTTTCGGCTGCATTCAACACAGTCGATCATGAGGTGGTGGTGACTTGCCTGCGGGACCATGCCGGAATTGGCAAAATGGTCTTGGATTGGTTTCGCTCGTTCCTGGCCGGAAGAACTCACCGGGTGGTCTTGGGGGAGTGTACCTCTTCCCCCCGGGACCTCGTGTGTGGAGTCCTGCAGGGTGCCATTCTGCCCCCCCTCTTGTTTAACATCTATATGCAGCCGTAAGGGGAGATCGTGACGGGGTTTCAGGGCATGCAGTATCATCAGTATGCTGATGACACTCAGCTCTACCTCTCCTTTTCCATCGACCCAGGCCATGTAGTCTCCTTATTTTCCCAGTGCCTGTCAGCTGT
>QEPC01011163.1:2301827-2319968 GCA_003113815.1 Sphenodon punctatus
TTCCTGGCCGGAAGAACTCACCGGGCGGTCTTGGGGGAGTGTACCTCTTCCCCCCGGGACCTCGTGTGTGGAGTCCTGCAGGGTGCCATTCTGCCCCCCCTCTTGTTTAACATCTATATGCAGCCGTAAGGGGAGATCGTGACGGGGTTTCAGGGCATGCAGTATCATCAGTATGCTGATGACACTCAGCTCTACCTCTCCTTTTCCATCGACCCAGGCCATGTAGTCTCCTTATTTTCCCAGTGCCTGTCAGCTGTGGGGGCTTGGATGAGGTCGAGCCATCTGCAATTGAATTTTGACAAGACAGAGGTGATGTTGGTGGGCGAGGGCTTGGGGGGGGCTGGGGGTGGTTGAATCTCCTCTCGTTGGGGGGGTTCGCCCCCCCATGGTCTCTCAAGTGCAGAGTCTGGGTGTGCTCCTGGATTCACGAATCAGCTTGGAAACTCAGGTTGTGGCCGTGGTGGGGAGTGCGTTTCGGCAATTACATCTTGTCCGGCGGCTTCGGCCGTATCTCTCAGGCTGTTACCTCGCCACTGTCATCCATGCCTTCATCATCTCGAGGCTGGTTTACTGTAACGCGCTCTACGTGGGGCTGCCCGAGAAGCTGGTCCGGAGGCTGCAGTTGGTGCAGAATGCCGCGATACATCTCCTTACGGGGGCAGGTCGCAGGGAGCGTATGACACCAGTGCTCTGGGCTCTGCACTGGCTGCCTATAAAGTACCAGGCCAGGTTCAAGGTGCTGGTTTTAACCTTTAAAGCCATTCACGACCTGAGCCCTGCTTATCTGCGGGACCGCCTCACACCCCATGTGCCCGTGTGACCCTTGAGATCGTCCGTGGGAGCCTTTTTGGAGGTTCCCCGGGCGAGGTGGGTGGCCACCTATGTTAGATCTTTTTCGGTGGCCGTCCCTGTGCTGTGGAATTCACTCCACGAGGAGGCTCGGTTGGCTCCCACTCTCCTGCTGTTTCGGCATGTATGTAAGACCTGGCTGTTCCATCAGGCTTTTGGCGAGGGGGGGGGGGGGTTTCCCCACATATTGTATTTTTAAATTGTTTAACAAAATTTATATTGTTTTTATTCAATGTTGTTTGCCGCCCCGGGCTGCCCTGAGGACAGGAGGGGCAAGATATAAATTTTAAATAAATAAATAAAAAACTAGATCTAGGGCCCTATAAGCGACAGCTACACAGGCCGAAATCCACTTAGCGATAACCATCTTAGAGACCTTACAACCCCTCGAGCGAGGGTGGTAGCTCACTAAGACGGAGGAGGTCTTCCTGAAGGGCTCAGTGCACTCAATGTAGATTTTAAGGGCGCGGCGAACATTATTATTATTTTTATTATCATTAACAAACATTTATATAGCGCCAGCAGTGTACCTGGCACTTTACAAAGTAATAAAATAGACACGGTCCCTGCCCCTAAGGCGTGGAAGGGCGAGAGAGGGGACAGAGAAGGAGCGAAGTGCACGGGCTGGAGTATGGAGGGCGATAAGTGCAGAGAGGTAGGGGGAAGCAAGGTTGTGAAGAGTTGTGAAGAACATCCAGGGTATGCCACAGTCGTTCTAAACTATGCTGGGGCTTAGGGCAAAAGGAGGGAAGAACCACTTCCTGAGATAGGTGGAATAGAGAAGAGACCTTCGGAATAAAGGTAGGGTCCAAGCGAAGGAGCACTGAGTCCTTCCAGGAAATGCAAGAGGCAGGATCTATGGAAAGGGCCCCAATTTCTGAAAATTCTCCTTGCTGAAGTGACAGCGATGAGGAAGGCCATTTTGATGGAAAGAAAATATAGGGAGACCTGGTGCAAAGGCACAAAGGGGAGGGGGGGGGCGCAAGGGCCTTTAGGATCACATTAAGGTTCCAGTTAGGGAAGCGGTGAACGACCGGTGGGGCTAAACACCGGGCAGCCCTGAGAAACTGACTGATATTAGGGTGAGTTGAGGGACGCTGTTAGCGTGCTGTGCAAGGCTGACAGCTGTCTGGATAGGGTATTGGGGCGAAGCCCTTTTTCTAGCCCTTCCTGTAAAAATTGCAAAATTTGGGAGATAGATGGGGCACGAGGAGGAATGTGATGAGAGTGGCACCATCTGACAAAGAGAGTCCAGGTGGACTGGTAGATTTGTCTGGTGGACTTGTGTCTGGAGGCTAGCAGAGTCTGGACCACTGGAGTGGAGTATCCTAGGCTCAGGAGCGCGGAGGACTCAACAGCCAAGCTGTCGGCTTCAGGAAGCTGGGCTGTTTGTAATACAGAGGGCCCTGTGAGAGCAAGTCTGGAGTGACTGGGAGATCTAGCCGGCTGCCTTGCGAAAACCGAGGTGGTCAGGAAACCAAGGTCTGCAGGGACACAATGGTGCTACCAGTATGACTCGAGCTTGTAGTTTCTTGGCTCTGTTTGTGGTGCGGCCTAAGAAAGGGAATGGAGGAAACGCGTATAGGAGGCCCCGTGGCCAGGGGTGGCTGAGGACGTCGTGAGCCTCTGCCTTGGGGTGGGGACCCCTGCTGAAGAATCTCTGTGTCTTGTTGTTGTTGGGGGAGGCGAACAGGTCTAGTATCGGCTGACCGAATGTGGAGACTAAGAGGTTGAACGCTTGAGTGGATAGGGTCGATTCCCCTGGGTCGATCTCTTGCCAGCTTAGCCTGTCCGCTTCCACGTTCTCCTGCCCCCTGATGTGTCGTGCGGTCAGGGAGAGTAAATTGGCTTCCACCCATCTGAGGAGATGGCTGGCTTTCTTGTGGAGGGACGGAGATCTCGAGCCCCCTTGGTTGTTGACGTAGGCCTGGGCCGAGGTGCTGTCCGTAAAGACCAATACGAGTTGTGCTCGCAGATGCGGGGTGAAGTGGGACAGGGCGAGGCAGATTGCCCTGAGCTCCAGTCAGTTGATGCTGTGGCTTTGTTCATGAGTCGTCCAGGCTCCTTGTGCCGTGTGGGTGGACAGGTGAGCCCCCTACCCGACTAGGCTGGCATCCGTGCTAAGGATCACTCTTTCGGGATCCGTTAGGGGGACTCCTTGGGTGAACCGGTCTGGATGTTCCCACCACGGCAGTGATTGCAGAGCGGTGTGGTTGAGTGGGATGGAGACTGGCAAGCTGTTGATAATGGAAGATTGCCAAGGCTTGAGGAGGGTCTGAAAAGGGTGAGAGTGGAAGCGGCCCCAGTGGAGGTGGCAGATGCAGGATACCATCAATCCCAGGAGAGAGGCCAGGGTGAGTAGTGGTACCCATGGGCGTGCTCGAACCTTTGAGATGAGTTCTAATAGCTTGAATTGTCGTTGCGCAGGGATGAACACCCAGTCCTGGAGAGTGTCGAACACCACTCCTAGGTGTTCTAGGCATTGCGTCGGGGTGAGGTGACTCATCTGTGTTTATTACAAAGCCGTGTTTCTCGAGGTATGCCCTGGTGTGGGCGAGGTGGGTCTGTGCGATCCGACGTGAGGGCGCTTTGACGAGGAGGTCGTCGAGATAGGGGTAGACAGCTATCCCCTCCAGTCTGAGGTTCACGATGAGGGGCACGAGGATTTTGGTGAACGTGTGCGGTGCTGACCCCAAGCCGAAGGGGAGGGCTCGGTACTGCCAGTGTTGTCTGTTGTAGCAAAACCGGAGCCACCTCCTGTGTGCGGGCAGTATGGAGACATGTAGATAGGCATCTTTTAGGTCCAGTGACGCCATCCAGTCGTGCCTGGCGACGGCAAGTGATATGGAGCAGAGGGTCTCCAGCTTGAAGCACTGTTTGCGGATGACCTTGTTGAGACGTTTCAAGTCCAGGACCCCCCTCCAGTCCACAAATGTCTTCTTGACTAGGAAGAGGATGAAGTACAGCCCTGAGCCTTGCTCATGCCAGGGAACTCTATGGCCCCCATGTGGTGGAGTCTGGTGATTTCCGAGACCATGGCCCTGTGTTTGGTGGGGCTGCATGAACAAGGAGATACTCGAAAGAGGTCTCGTGGAGTGTATCTTAGTTCTAACGAGTAGCCTCTCATCACTGTTTGTATGACCCAGGTGTCTGTAGTTGCGTGTACCCACCTCGGAGCGAAGTGAAGGAGACGGGTGCCAAGTTTGGGTGAGGTGAGGCAGGAAGAAGCGGAGTAGTCAGGATTCCTGTCTGCATTGGGGGGATCCGGTGCAACGGGTGTACTGGTGTGTCGCCAGCCTGTTTGATTTGGCCCCTCTGCCCCATTGCGATAGGAGGAATTCCAGGAGGTCCGCGTGGGATACTGCGAGCGCCTGGGACCCTGCTGAGATCTATTGAAGGGACGAAAAAAGTTCTTAAAGGTTTGTACCTGGTTCAGAGTACGTTTCTTTTTTCTTGTTTGAGGTCCTGGCAAGGGCCTTGTCGAGAGCTGGTCTGAACAGCTTGCCTCCCTTGAAGGTGCTGTTCACCAACAGGTTTTTGGCATGTGGGTCTGCCCACCAGGAGCGGAGCCACAGCCTGTGTCTGGCCGCGACATTAGCCGCCATCCCCTTAGCTGCCCATGTGAGGATATCCATGGAGGAATCCATGAGGAAGGCCTGTGCCAGGGTGACATTGGTGGTGAGCTTTCGTGACTGTGTCTGGGATAGCTCAGGATCTTTGCCCATCCTAAACCACTTCATGACCGCCCTAGCCACATAGGACATGGTGGTGGCGGCCATATGAAGCACATTTGACAGGGCCTCATGTCTCTTTCTGAGACCTACTTCCAGGTCCTTATCGGTGTGATCTTTAGGGAGGAAGTCCCCTTCGGTGGGAAAGACTGATCGGCGAGCAAGAGCCGCTGCCACGGCATCCACCTGAGGGTGTGCGAAGATGGGGCTGCTACGCTTGTTGAAAGTGTAAAGGGTCTGCTGGGGTTTGGATAATTTGAAGGACTTGGTGGGGTGTTTCCATTGAGCCTTGATGGGGTTTTTTCAAAGGCCTTGTCCAAAGAGGCTCCAGCCGAGCTGTGGCTCAGCTTGGGGATATAGTCCCTGTCTGAGTCCTCGTCATCCTCTGAGGATGATTCCGAATCCCTCTTTTTGGTGGTCCTGGGGGTGACTTTCAGGACTCTTTCAGCCCTTCTGAGGAGCTTAGGGCCTTGGTCGTGGGGCAGCTCCCTGCCCAGATCCCTATGGCCCTTTGAGAGAATGTCCTCCCAGTCCTGGAATCTCTCCCCACGGGTGTGATGGGAGGAAGCTGAGGAGGGGGTGTCAGACTCCTCTGAAAAGGGCACATGGGGGCGGAGGGCCTTATCTTTATGTGTGCGAGCCCTCTCGGGGGGAGGGGGCCGATTCTGAGTCCTCCCCGGTAATTTCCCCCTCGTCCGGATTAGCGTATTCCCCCTCTTCCTCCTCTCCGGAGGAAGACCCCAGGAGATCAGTGATGGAGGCCCTATTTTTATGAGGGCAACTGTGCTTTCCCTTCCCAGCAGTTTTGGAGGATCCCTTGAAGGAACCCCTGGGGGGCAGTCTTTGGGGCGGGAGGTCATTTGCGGGGACGTTTGTGGCTGAGCTGGTTGCTCTCAATGCGAGAGAGCACTCCCATCATGGCCTTAAGGGCCTCCAGTTGAGCCTGCTGGAAAATATTGGGGTCCCCCCCTTACTTGGGAGGAGGCAGCAGATGCCACCTCCTTGCCTCCTCCTCCTGTTCCATGGGGGATTCGGTCCGCTGCTGGGCGTCTTGTGCTGGCTGCAATGGTGCAGGGAGGGCGGGAACCTGTTTCATATTCCCTCAATGCCGCCACTGCTGTTGGGGTGGTTTTGCTTCTATCCGTAGCCCGGCGGCCTCAGCCATAGGGCTGGGAGCTGATCTGGCCGGGGGGGGTGTATCCCGCGGGGCAGACCCCCACACCGGCGAAACCCAGTCTGTGCTCGAGAACCGGCTCCGGCTAAAAACCTCCTCCTAACTGGGAGGGGAGGCTGTGCCCTGAATCCCTGTTGCGGAGAGCTAAAAGTATCAGAAGGACCCCGTGGGTCAAAATTGGAATAAGTGCTCTGGGTGCAGAGCACCCTGCTGCGGGTGGCAGACTTTGAACTGGGAAGGCGGGAGAGCGCTCTCCATACGCATGCCCAGCTCAAAATGCTTTGCTGCCTCCGAGTGGCCGGTGAGGAGATTGCTCCCTTCATCCGAATGACTGAAGGAGAGGGCATAGAATGTCCAAATTTAAAAACTACATGACAGATTTTAAAAATCCAAATTTAGGATTGGACATTTTAGTCCACTTGAATTTTCTGAACCCTCTACACCTCCTAACAAATAATTTTAAAACACACTTTCCTCTGTCATCATATCGCAATCACACAAAACCCAGAAAAAGCAGATGTCTCCGATTTTCGGACTCATGTAACTCAGCCTTTTTTCAACCAATCTGTCTGAAGTTTGGACTGATTCTACCTCTTCACCTAAGCAGTCTTACCTGCAAAATTTCAAAAAGTGATCAGATAAATTTCTATTTTAGGAGTAGTATTTTCATGGTTTTAACAGTGTGCAACCTGCCTTAACTATGAGCCACTCCCACAACTCTATAATGAAAATACAAAAATAATGAAACCAAATAAGACTAAATCCCTAAATGTACTTTAGAAAATGTTTCCAAATAGCCAAGGTTTTGCAGCACTTATGAGTTTGAAAGAAAGCTACCGGGAATAAGCACTAGCTACTAATTTAAGGCATTTTAAATATAATAATCAGGACAAGACAATATCAATGTAACCCTACGGGGATTGTACAGAAAGAAACTAGGTCAATGCAAGAGAGACTAGCAGAAAAAAGTAAATAGAAACATGACATCGGAACAACATGGAGAGTGTCATAAGTGCACAAAGCCTCCAGGAAAACCAAGTGCACAGAGACAGCACACTTATGAGTCCCAATGTGCCTAAGCAGAGTTGTTTAAATGCAATCTAGTTTGTGAATATTTTAGCAAACTGACATGGCCAGCCAGGTTAGTGAGTGAGTGAGTGAGAGAGTGAGTGAGAGTGAGTGACTATTAGTGGTACACAAATACTCAAGATGTCAGTGTGGGGTTGTGAAAATGCTTGCAAATCCTGAACGCTGCACAAATCATTGTGCATGCAAAAGTTCTGCGTACTGGCTGTGAGAGCCACACAATGAGGCAAAACAGAAATAAAGCAAATAGTCAAAAGTGAAAAGTTCAGGGTACTGGCTGATATTTACATAAGCCACCCTGATCTAAAACTAAAGGCCCATAATACAGAGTTGGCATTTCTTCCTGTTAGATCACAGTAGTATAAAGCAAACCTTTTCCAATAACCAATCACAACATAACTACAGGAAGAGTTATAGTCAGGGAAACGTATTCACTGTGTTTTTACAATTGGTGGCAATTAAAGGAGATTGAGGAGATTAAAATTAAAATTTCCCTGTAGAATCTTACGAGTATTTATGTACAACAACTACATTTACAGAAGTTCAGTCCTTTTTCATAAATGACTCTCAAACAGAAATGGCTAAATGTGCCAACTCCATCAGCACTGTTCCTAGAAATATGTATACTGTACAGTCAGTAGTTACAGACAGGCTCCTACCCCAAAGGGCTTATCTACCTAGTGGGGTGCCTGGTAATAATGTGTTTAGCCTTTATCATTGGAAAAATATTTTATCAATTTAAATGTGAACAGATTAAAAATCTATAACTGAGTGTTTAATTGAAAGGTTTCTCATGTGTGAGAAAACACTCAGGTACCCTTCAAAGCTTGCAATGCAACGCAGCAGCACTCCTGTTCCTGCTGCTTACCTGATAAGAGTACACAAGCACTGTGTCTGCCTGCACGCCCCACACTAGGCTCTAAGCTTGCAATCCAATGCATAGTGCTATTGTTTCCTGCCCTTCACACAAGCAGAGTAAGCGAGGCAGGAGGGCGGGAGAGGGCAGGTCTGAACTACATTTTAACCACATGCTGCCAAGAAATTGTTAATACACTAAAAAGTAGTGATATTTTTAAGCTGGGAGGGTATACACTATACACCTTTAAAAATTGGGCTATTAGGGTATAGAATTCAACATATTCATTTCAAGAAGTAATCCATTTGTTAGACCTTGGGCTGGGTAAAACACACTTCAACGTAAGTTGAAGAACTTGCATCATTTAAATTTCCGGTTAAGTACATCCATCAGTAGCACCAATTTATTTTACATAACCAGGGTAATTTACTTACTGTAAAGCCATTTCTGAATGTCATACTGGTGGCAGCTGAATGTGCAGTGCTCAACATTGCTTAATTTTTCTTTAAAACAGCTTCTGTGTCTAAAGAACCCTTTCACTATTACCACTTTTCCAAAGGCAAACTGTGTACAAGATTATTTACAAAGGGGTAGAATAGAACAAATGGTATCAAAGGATATTCACTTCCAAAGACAGGAATTTGCACTATGTTACAGATTCTTAATGGCTCTTGAAAGTCTATTATTAACAAACAGCTTTCCCAACCTCAGAGAAATCAGCAGAGAAGAATAAAAGATAAGGGAACCAGCAATTCAATGAATATTTATGGATTAAAGGTGTTGATAAAAACTATTATAAATAAAGCAATCTGATTGGCTCTTAGTCATGCTATAGTTTCTGAGCTTGGAACTTGCTTAATCACTGACATTAAAGTTATTGTCCAATATTTCAGCCAATTTATAGTCAAAATAAAAATGAAAAGTATTTGCAATAACTGAATAAAGCTTCTCAAGTATTTGAAACCACAACATGAAATATACATTTTGCATTACAGATGCAGGGACCATATCCATGAGATAAACTGCATTTATCCCACAATTTTAACAGCATTACCTGAACTCCTACCCAACTCATCCATCTCCAGGACTGCTTAGTAAGCAACTTCAAAGTTATCTGCCTGCCCAGGAATGAATTTTCATTGGAGAGCTGTGTTTCTCCCCCTTCCACTGTTATGCAGAATTACTTTCTTGTCCTGGCTTATTGTAAAATCAGAACTTATAAGTCACTCAGTTAAAAAGAAAGTAACTTTAGATCATTTAAAAAAAATTCCCTTTGAAGAGAAAAATCCGGAGTGCCCCGTGCGCGGACGGGGTAGGCAGCGCATGGACGGGGTGATTTTTTGAAGCGCTCCCCCACACAGGACGCACCTGCACCACACACCGACCGCGAACCCGCCCGCCCCTCCGACACCCAAAGTTTCCAGGTGTCTACTTCAGATCATAGATCATCAGGAACTACTCTTTGCCTAACGCAGGGGTAGGGAACCTTGGGTCCCCAGGCCAAACACACCTTTATTATATAGCCCTGTACCAGCTCATGGATCAGGCCCACGAACTCAGCACCTACCCTTGACAGTACATCTTAGCTCCTCCCCCGATCAGCTCACGCCCTTATCTTATCTTCCTTCCTCTAAAGTGTGCTCCCTACAGCCCCTCTGCTCCATTTCCCATGCTCTGAGCAAGATCCCATAGCATAGCTCCTATCTGGGCTGTGAGCTTTTACAAAATACTAAAGTGACCCACAGAGAGAAATCCCTGGCCTATAGCCATCATTTGTCCATTCATTTCAACTTATCACTGTCAGAGGCCCCACTGAGGAAGGGGAGAGGATTAAAAGTCAAGTATGCAGGTTTAGGAAACTTTTTAGATTCTGTATTTGCCATTGTCTTAGGCTGTGTGCAAACAACATGCAAGTTTGTTTCTCTCTTACATTCAAACAGATTCAAATACAACAGAAGAATAAGTCATTTAGCACTTCATGGCTTTGCAAACACTTTACAGGAAGCCAGAGCCCCATTAATTTTTACATTTTTATTACATTATGCTCACACCTCCAAAAAGCAGCATTAAAGCTTTGTGATTTTTCTTTTCATAGAAAAAAAGATAAGTGACGTGGATCAACGTGAACAGATTTAAGTTACATCAGCGCCAAAAAGGGCAGAATAGGTCTGGGGAAAGAGTGCATCCAAAATGAAGGGAAAAAATTACAGGTTGTTTCCACAATCAGATTAAAATTTTAAAAAGGGAATAAAAATCTAATTTTCTCTATTCTATTTTAAAGAATTTTCCACAGCAGAGGGATACAATTCAATGGAAAAAAACCACATAATATAAAAGCTCACTTTTGGGAATAAAAATCCAGCTTTAGAAAAACAATTCCTAACATGCTATCAATTGAAATCAATGGGACAATACTCACTACAGCTGAAGAGTGAAGCCCTTTGTCCATTCCAAGGATACTATGAATTCAGTGTATGGCTTAGCAGGCATCTGAAGTAAGACTCCGACAGTGGGGTACACTTTAAAGCATTTATTGTAGTTATAGAGATTTCCTCAATATTTCAAATGAGAAAACTCCACTGCAACCCAATAATTTCTCTCTGCAAGGGGTCTCCAACCCTGACGGATGCCAAGTTCCACTCAAAACGCAGGCAGTAAGTTAAAACTAGCACCATGAAAAATGTATATAATAAAAATGTTTTTACTATGTAATTTGCATAAAATATTGCCCCAAATCACACCATTGATGATTTTATGCCCCTTTTAGCCATTTTGTTAAAAAAACAAACACAAAAAACCCTGTTTCACAATATCTGCATTCTTCATACCATTAATGGTGGGAACTCGTTGCCTGACTTTTGGGTGGAAAATAGTAAGAGGAGGAGCAGGGGAGAAGGGAAGAATTTGGGGAGAGGCAGAAGGGGGTTGAGAAGAGACAGGGGGTGGAGGACCCAAGAGCATAGCTAGAATAAGGACAGGAGGTGCAGCTGCACCAGGGCTCACAAGCCTGGGAGCTGATGCACCCTCCTGCCGTTGGAAGGGGATATGGGAGACCCCATTCCAACGTCTGCACCAGGGCCCATTCTAACCCAGCTAAGTGCATGGGGGTTCCTCTCTAGCCGCATCCTGAGCTTGAATTTAGGTTCTTCCACCCATCAGTGGCTCTGCAACTGGAGAGGCTGCTGGCTCTTTCAGGTAGGAAGAAGATACAATTGTTATCCCCCTTTTTGTAGGGCTGCAGGGAGGAAGAGGAATAGTAAGGGTTCACTACCTTTTGCACAGGAGGGGAAAGTGACCAGAGTTCCCTCAGCTGCAGCCGGATTCTGCACTTCTCTATGGGTGTTAAACGAGACGTTAGCCCACATTATCGAACACTGTTTATGTTAGGTGTTCATCCCCACGGGACATGGGGCCACCACCCAGCCATACCCACAGCCCCCACTCACAGCATGGTCTTGGAGAACGAGAAGCCCACCGTACGGGCGAATGCTGGCTGATGTGCACCCACGTCTGCTTCCGGTCAATTAGGCTGTGGGCATCACCTCCGCATGTACAGGTCCCGCCAGCAGCACAGAGTCGCGGCTGGAAATCCTAGAGGTGTCCAAGAAGCAACTGCTTCCTGCTTCTATCTTCACTCTCATTGGCACTGCTAGTATGTTGACTGTAAGTGCACGAAAGACATGCCGGGGGCTGCCCGTTTATTAAGCTGGAGACGCTAAACATATGAGTGGGGGCTACATGGGGCCTGCATGGACCCAACCTGGACTACAGTGGGCTAATGTCTCGTTTGTTTTTACCCAATATTTCTCCTCCTGCAAAAATACTGGCTACTCACTTTCCACTCTCCTCTATCCAAATTCTCTGAACTCAGGAGGCAAGCTCTCCTTCAGACAGACTGCCAGCTGCCCAGGAGAAAAAAGAGCAGAGCAGCCACAGATGAAGGCTACCCGAGATGAACTTCTCAACTACTGGTTGGAGACCCAGACTCTGGGCCATAGCAAACATTTTTAGTTCATCAAATATAGATGCCAAACCGATAAAAGTGCTTCTATATTAAAGTACCATGCAGGGAAATATCAAGCACTAGATGGAGACAAAGGTGCCGTCATTTTTATAATTAACCAATGTGGGACGAGGACTACCTGGAAGAGTCTCTTAAAGAAATGCTGAAATGCACAGTACTTCCAAACTATGACTGACTGAAGAGTTCAAGTCATGAGCAGGGCAAGAAAACAACATCTTAATTTTCTGTTGAGATTTTATTTGAAATCTAATTCAAATTGTCAAAGCTACAAAAAGGGGGGAAACATTTGTGTTATTTTTGCTATGTCACAATATTCTAAAACAAAATATCACTACTGCCAGCAGATCAGTTACACACATTTCTGATGAAATATCTAAACACAAAAAAAAAAAAAAAACTCATTTTGGGAAATAGCCACAATGAAGATATTTTGTACAATATAAAACAATGACAGGTCTACAGATGCAGTTACTCATGAATATACACGTGCATTCACAAAAAAATTCAGGAATGCTTTTTTGTTTCTTTTGTTGTGTTTTTAAACAGACTGTTCAGGCACAAAACAAAACCGCATTTCCAGTAAGTGACAGCATCATAAAAAATATAAACGTTTTGTCAGTGTTTGCTTTTCTTTGACTTTTTGTGAGATCTGTGCGGAGAACGGGACTGAGACCTGGATTTTTTCCCTGACTTTTTAAGGGACCTGGATCGTGACCGTCGGGATCTTTTGGGTGTCCTTGAGCCAGATGGTGACCTGTAAAATAAAGATCATGTCAAAATACTGACCTATCACTCCCTTTCATCTTCCTGCAGGTGCATAGCACCATTTTCCTGATCTAGAGTTGAATATTAAAAATTATTCTTCTGCCACAAATGTTAGGATCATTAGGCTCGATCCAATGCCCTGCGGACCACGTGCGCACACGCACAGCCGCACGTCTTCACACCGCGGGCACATTGTGCCCCACGGAAATCACGCTGTCCACGAGGCATTGGATCGCAGCCATTGGCTTGCCTGTTATCTAGCACAACAGTAAAGAATCACCATTTCTTCACCTGATCTGCCTGCAAGTTTTGTAATTTGAGATCTGCCTTCTGACTGGCGGAAGCAAGACACATCCAGACAAGGAGTGCCGAGCAGGAAGCCACAGGGAGAATCACAATTTCTCTTCAAATTTATGCATTCCAGATTTTTAGTGGAACATACAATTTCAGTGCTCAAGAAGCATGAGAACTATCACTAGCAAGTACTGTGCTTAATTCAGGCAAGTAATTTACAGACACCCCAAACGTACGTTGACCCTCACATTTACACCAACCTAGTCCAATACTGATGAACCATTATGTTAAACTGTGTCATGTGGAAAAATGTCTACAATTATTAAACAGGTTTAATGTGTGACCTTGTCTGTAATTCTAGAGACTAGAAAGTGAAGAAACCTACTGCACCAACTGGTCCACTTAATACTCATGAATTAATCTCATGCCTCAGCAGCCTATATGACTACTTTGTGAATGCTGCAGAATGATGGTTCCCAAACTTAATAAATTTAAGCCCCAGCCTCAAACTTAATAATACACTTGCTAACTTTCAAGCAAGTGAAAGATCATTATGCAGAACATGCAGAAAGATCATTATGTACTTTGCTCAAAATAACATTACAAATATATAGAAACTACAATTTCCTCTTCTCCACTGAGCAACTTAGCACTGGATTTGGAGCTTGCCCAACATGAGAGTGACAATCTAAAGTTGAAGATCAACCTTGAACTTTGGAATGCTAAGTAATGTCAATGCTAAGCCAAACATTGATAAGAAATGACAATTTTAAGACAAGGAGGAACAAAAAGGGCCATCCTATATACCGCCTACATATCACAGACCAACCTTTGTATTAAATATGATGATAGGCCATGCCCACCCTAGGGAATTACAGGAAATAATTCCCTGCCAGAGGAAAGCTTCAATTATTTCTGGACATTTTACCTCACAAGCCACCAAAGCCTTCTCTATGCTAGGGAGCCGATGGAGGAAACTTTAAATGTAAATTCATTGTAGACATTCTAGCTTGTTACATTTCTCAAATGGGCATGAGGTGAATATTTCTCTGTTTGCCAGACTGGAAGTGGCTCAATTCCCATCTCTTACATAATTTATGTTGAATTTCCAGGAAATACAGTGCTGCATTTACCTTTTGGCTTTTTTACTGACATCTCTAGGAGAATCTTTGTGAGATGATCTGGAACGTGAGCTCTCTTTGTGGGATCTTTCCGATCGCTCCGAGCGTTCTGATTTTGGTGATGGTGATTTTGCTCGCCTACTGCCACTGCTACGAGATGGACTGGGTGATGTACTGTGCCGCCTTTTCCTTTGTAAAGGAGGCAAGGACAAAGATTACATAATTGTCTCCACAGAGCTGTTACCTCCCTTCTAGTCCATAAACTCCACTCTACCTAGGTTGTGCTTCAATGATTCTTTTTAAATGGTTAGTTTTCTACCACAGCTTAAGCAGTTCAAGCAAGCAAATGGATTTTTCTCGGGTTCAACAGGATAAAACCTACTGTTGATTATGGGAGCATATGACAGAGTTACAAATACTGCTCCAAATTCTTGCTAAAAACAAGGCATGCTATACATAGTGTAGCTATACTTAATAAGACAGTGCCAAAACTTCATCTACACATGCATTTGGAAAATTTACATGCTTGCTTTTGTTATAGGACTTGTGTCTATACTTTCTCTTCTGTGCTGGGACTAAAAAATGTTTAGACCCAAACAATTTATTTTCCTAATTTGAGCTTACGACAGAGTTTTCTGAACACTAAATTATTTTATTCTAATTATGTAACTAAATTTATATAAAATTTGTCCAAGAGCTCCTTTCCTGACAGTTTAGCAAAGAAAAAATATTAGGTAAAATGACTTTCTGATGCGGACAAGTGGTTTGACCAGGCATCTTTTAAACTCAAAACCCTTTACTCCACTTTATCACCGTCTCCTAGAAGGAGATTTTAATATAAGATTCTCTCTACTAAAGAGCTACCAATGCAACATAGCTTCAGATCTAACATTCTACACAACTATTCAGCACTGCACAACCAGAGACACACAGACAGACAGTACCTCTCTTTTCTCGTTGGCGTGTTTTCCTCTTTTTCCTTCTTGTCTTTGAATCTGGAGTCAGATTTCTCTTTGTCCTTCTTGTCTCTTTCCCGTTCTCTTTCCAACTCCTTTTCCTTTTCCTAAATCATTAAAAGCAATTGAGCATTTCAGATCATTTACACTTTAACATAATCATAACATAACATAACATAATCATAGAAAAATGACTAGTCTTTGGTCTTTTAATGCTGAAAGGGAAGAATCAGAGTTTGAAATTGCAGTGTGTTAAGTCAAAGCTGTCTCCCCTTTTCAGGGGGAACAGGCACAGGGGAAAGGGCAGCAGTTGTAGTGCTCAGGTATTAAAGGGTCTGCTTCTTCTTGAGGCAATCACTGCAGGGCAGGCAGGACTGTCTCAGACTATGATAAAAAGTGTGGCCACAGCTAGTGCAATAAACACAGGTCCCTGATTTTAGGGACAAGAATATCCAGGAAGTGAGTTTGAGCATAGTTAGCGATGTGAAAACATGAGGTGGCTTCTCAACATCCCACATAGATGTTTATTGTTCTAAAGCTCTTTATTTAGTCATGAAAATTATGCTATATACGGTATGATCGGGGGTAAGGAAATTCTCCAATTGCTGCAACAACACTGTGAACACTAGTATGGTGGAGACATAGTCATAGGATACGCTGAAAAGGGCTTTCCCCTTTATTTTGTGTTCAATAATCCAGGAATCCAAAACGAACAACATAAAGAGAACTGTTATAAGAATAAACACCTCAGAAAAATATCACAACAGTCAACCTCAGAAACCCATCTATTTCCATGTGATTTAATTCTGGAAGCGTGAATGCTTAAAGTCTACAACACTGCACTGCTAGTCCACCACAAATGCTGCCCTACAACCAAGCACTAACACTGCCCTTACATCAACTGACTCTCATACAGAACAGTGCAGCTGGCTAACTGGACAGGTCTGAAGCATTCACAACAGTCAAACTATTAAACCAATCCCATTCCTGTTTGTGCTCGCTCTGTATGCCTCTACTCCCCTCTCCACCTCTATGTTGCTGTCATCTACCTCCCCCGCCACCCCCCGGCTCCCTCTCCTCCTTTCTCTCCAAGTTCAACTCCTGGCTCACCCTATTCCTATCTGCTGACATCCCCACACTCATCCTTGGCGACTTCAATATTCATGTTGATGCACCCTCTCAGCCTTGCATCGCTCGCTTCCTCTCCTTAGACTCTTCCTTTAATCTCCACCTCTGGACTACCTCCCCCACCCACACTGATGGTCACTCTCTTGATCTTGTGTTCTCTACGATCTGTTCTGTCTCCGATCTCTCCTTCGAGCCCCATCCCATCTCTGATCATTTCCTTGCCTCCTTCAACCTCTCCCACTGCTCCTCTTCCTCTTCCCCATCTCCCTGCCCCTTCCACAATCTGCAGACCATTGTGCACCAGGACTTTGCTGCCTCCATCTCTCCTCTTCTCCCCTCAGTCTTCTCCTGCTCCTCCCCCGACTTTGCCATCTCCACCTTCAACTCCTCTCTCGCCTCCACCCTCGACTCCCTTGCACCCCTCTCCTCCTGTCTGGCTTGCTCCCATAACCCTCGCCCTTGGCTCACCCCCACCATTCAACATCTCCGCTCCTGCATCCGGGCTGCTGAACGCCTCTGGCGCAAATCCCATTACCACGCTGACTTCTTCCACTTCTGCCTCTCATCGCTCATCTCTGATATCTCCCTCGCTAGACAACAGTACAATGCCTCACACATGGAGTCCTGCTCCCGGGACCCTCACCACCTCTTTTCCACCTTTGACCCCCTTCTCAAACCCCGTCCTCGTCCTCCCTCTTCTCTCTCCGCTCAGGATCTTGCTCTCTTTTTCACCTCTAAGACTGACAAGATCTGCCTGGAAATTGCTTCCAAGTCCTCTCCCCCTGCCACTCCCCCCACCTCTCCCTCCTTCCCCCACCTCTCTCCTGTCCTCCTTCCCTCCTGCCTCCCTTGACGAAATCTCCTCCCTGCTCTCCTCCTCCAACCCCTCCACGTGCCCCCGGGACCCCATTCCTTCCCACCTCCTGACCTCCATTGCTTCCACCATCGCCCCTCCCCTCCTGCATATCATCAACCTCTCCCTCTCTACCGGCTCCTTCCCCTCGGCCTTTAAACATGCCACTGTCTCCCCCATCCTCAAAAAGTCCACTCTGGATCCCTCTGAACCCTCTAATTACCGCCCTGTCTCGCGCCCCCCTTTTGCTTTCAAGCTCCTTGAACGGGTTGTCTACTCCCATTGCCTCGACCTCCTCTCCGCCAACTCCTCCCTTGCCCCCATTCCCCGAGTGGTGATGGGGCTCAGCCGTGCCTCCTTAGCTCCTAGGGAGTCTCACCACACCATGGTTCCGAAACTGCTAACCGCCACAAAATGAAGCACAGAATCAAGAACGTAAAATAGGCCCAAACCATAACTGCTGTGAAGGCAAAAAACCTGTCTGCTCCAAAACCAAGGGGCAGTTGCGATTGGAGGAGCTCTCTGCCACTCTGCTCTTCCCTCCCTCCTCCCCAGGTAATTTCAACAAGGGTGGGGCCCTTTGGGTGCCAGCCGAAGGACGACACCCAAAGGATGTCAGCCATTGTCTGGGCCGTTTGCTGGGTTGCGGCGCCCGGGGCCCCCTCTGCTCTACAGACAGTATGACTGCTATCCTACGGCTCGTCTCCATCCCAACATCACTGCCGCCGCTGCTGCTGCCGCTGGATCCGCTGCTGGACCCGTTACCCGCTGCCACCACCATCTGGAGCCATGCTGCCTGGCCCCCAAAGGTATCAATTCCCACCCCTCATCCCCCATTTGGAGAAGGAGGGCGGGGCCAGGGTGCACGGTCGGGACTTTCAGGTCCAGTGCGGTCAAAAGTGGCTTGCCTCTCGGCGGGTGCTGCAGGCATGTATCGCAGGCAGCACATGGCCCTTAGTGGGACTGAGGGGATCAGGGGTGGGAGGCTTTGATTTTGTATCTTTTAGCTTTGTGGTTTTAAGGGGTTTGGGGGGATGAGGCAGGTGTTGTATGAGGGTGAGGGGTATGGGGAGTGGGTTAGGGTGAATAGGGTCAACCTCCTTGGTGAGAGGAGGGGAGGTGGCCCTTGGGTAGGGTGGTTGGGGCTACCTGGTGAGACAGGGGGGCACTGTCTGAAAAATAGGGACGGGGGACTCCCTGTGAGAGAGGGAGTCCCAGGGAGTGGGGTGGGGGAATGAGGGGAGTGGGGGGGGCATGCAGTGAGAGAGGAAGTCCCAGGGAGAGGAGGGTGGTTGGAGGGGGGG
>QEPC01011163.1:2336406-2351381 GCA_003113815.1 Sphenodon punctatus
CTTTACAAAGAATAAGATAGACACGGTCCCTGCCCGAGAGCTTACAATCTAAAGACAGGGGGAGGGGAGACAGGGAAGGGGGAACAGAGGGAGAGACAAGGGATGCAACATTCATGAGGATGCGGGAACTCAGGTACACATTCTTGGCTTGGTTACAGTAAATTGGGAATTTTCAGATAACAGGTGGGGGATAATCATGGGTGGGGATGGTTAGCAGGAGTTAGGAAGGGCGGTTCATAAGAGGTGGGTTTTGAGGAGGGACTTGAAGGTGTGGAGGGTGGGGGCAAGGTGAACGAGGGCAGGGAGGTAGTTCCAGGCATGTGGGGCAGGGAGGAAGAAGGGATGAAGGTGGTTGGGGGAGCAGGGGAGGCATGGTAGGGTGAGGGAGGGGATGGAAGAGGAGCGGAGTTCTCAAGCAGGGGTCCGGAGATCAGGACAGAGAGGTAGGGGGGAGTGAGGTTGTGAAGGGCTTTGTAGTTGAAGATGAGGAGCTTGTGCAGAATACGCTCAGGAAGAGGGAGCCAGTGGAAAAAGGAGAGGATAGGCTGCACATGGTCAAAGCAACGGGCTAGGTGGATGATCCTGGCAGCAGAGTTTTGAATAGAGATAAGGGAAGAAATGTGAGAGCAGGGAAGGCCAGCAAGGAGGAGGTTACAATAGTCAAGGCGTGAGACGACTAGGTCATGGATGAGAGTTTTGGCAGAGGAGACAGACAGAAAAGGACATATCTTGGCAATGTTGTGGAGGGAGAAGCGGCAGGATTTGTCCACAGAGTCAATATAGGGTTTGAAGGTAAGGTGCGAGTCAAAGATGAAGCCCAAGCTACGAGCTTGGGGGACAGGGAGGATGGAGATCCCGTCAAAGGCAATTGACAGGGAAGAGGGAGAGGAAGGATTGGGAGGAAAGATAAGGAGTTCAGTTTTCGCCATGTTCAGTTTGAGTTGGCGTTGAGACATCCAGGAGGAGATATCAGAGAGAGAGTTGGTTAGACGAGCTTGAATAGAGGGGGAGAGGGAAGGAGTGGAGAGATGAATGAATGAATTTATTACGGCTTTAAGCTTCCGCCATCACCTTAAATAAACAAGCAAACAAACAAACAAACAAATAATACACATAAATATAATATTACATAAATCCATTACTACCTAAATATATAAAACATCCACAATTAAAAGAGTGGAGAGATAGAGTTGAGTGTCATCAGAGTATAGGTGGTATTGGAAACCGTGGAAGGCAATGAGTTGCTTAGGGAATGGGTGTAGATAGAGAAGAGGAGAGGGCCAAGGACAGAGCCTTGGGGAACTCCGATCGAGAGGGGTAGGGAGGAGGAGGGGAAGGAGTTAGGAAGAGATACATTGAAGGCGCAGTCAGAAAGGTAGGAGGAGAACCAGTCTAGGTCAGAGTCCAGGGAGTGAAGCGACTCAAGCAGGAGCAAGTGGTCAACAGTGTCAAAGGCAGCAGAGAGATCAAGGAGGACCAGAATAGAGTAAAGGCGGTTGGATTTAGCCACAAGAAGGTCGTTGGTGATCTTAGCAAGAGCGGTTTCAGTGGAGTGAAGGGGGCGGAAGCCAGATTGGAGGGGTCAAGGGAGGAGTTGACGGAGAGGAGGTCAAGGCAGCGGGAGTAGAAAACCCGTTCCAGGAGTTTGGACGCAAATGGGAGGAGCGAGACAGGATGGTAATTAGAAGGTTCAGAGGGATCCAGAGTGGACTTTTTGAGGATGGGGGAGGCAGTGGCGTGTTTAAAGACAGAGGGGAAGGAGTCAGTAGAGAGGGAGAGGTTGATGATGTGCAGGAGGGGAGGGGCCACGGTGGAAGCAATGGAGGTCAGGAGGCGGGAAGGGGAGGGGTCCAGGGGGCAAGTGGAGGGGTTGGAGGAGGAGAGCAGGGAGGAGATAGGGAGGCAGGAGGGAAGGAGGACAGGGGGTGGGGGGGGGAGGACTTGGAAGTGATTTCCAGGCAGAGCTTGTCAATTTTAGAGGTAAAAAAGAGAGCAAGATCCTGAGCGGAGAGAGAAGAGGGAGGACGACGACAGAGGGGTTTGAGAAGGGAGTCAAAGGTGGAAAAGAGGCGGTGAGGGTCCCAGGAGCAGGACTCAATGTGTGAGGCGTAGTACTGCTGTCTAGTGAGGGAGATAGCAGAGTTGAGCGATGAGAGGCAGAATTTGAAGTGGAGGAAGGTTACTCTACTGAGTTCCAGTGTTAAACTCCAATGCCTCTCTCAGAATACCATCTATACTATTCCTTGCAAATGAGATCCAGCTTAATCACAAAATTTAAGTCAGGTGTTCTTCATGCCCTTCTTCAATTGTTCTTGCAGGCAGCATGGTCTCTAAGAAAATACCTGTTTTATTTCACTCCAAATGCTACCTAGATCAAATTAAGTGACTGAGATCACAAAGATACGAGAATGTAGATACTTCTCTTCTGCAATGCTTAACATCGTGGATAGATTCTCTCCTCTCCCCGTGGCCCCCCTCCTCAGAAGGGTGAAAGTTTTTATATAAAATGTCTTTTCATACACTCCATTCATTATATGAAAAGAAATGCAGCTCACCAGGGCCATTAAAAGTAATTCAAATATTAAAAAACGGTCTTAAAATTTTTTACACAAACTTCAACAGAGAAGGAAATTAAGTATTAAGGCATCTATGTATTGAATTTACCATATTAAAAAAAGTTGGTTTTTATGATGCAGTTATGGTGGATTCACATTTTCTCAAACAGGAAATTGTATGTTAAGGTGCATTTCTTACACATTTCTTATTACAAAATAATTTAAATATAATCCTATACTTTCATATCTTTCCAAATGCAATTTATAAAAAATGCAATTTATTTTAACTTCAAATGGTAATTAATTTCAACTACATCTTTTATAAAAAGCGTCATCTACATGCACTTACTTCCTTTCTGATTTATATCTATTTCACTCGGGTCTTATTGACAACAACTGAAATTAAAATGTTGAAAATCTTTGAAAGACGTGAACGTGTTTTACATGATTTGTAATGTAACACATAGGTTAATCTTAATTTCTTAATATAATTAGCTTATATCTTTAGGAATGCAGCCTTTTGGAAATCTCATTCCAATGAAATCCCTTCTGGGGAAGTTATTCTCTCTCAGCTTCAGTTCTCACCAACTGTAAAATGGTAATAAGAAAAGTCTGCCTCACAGGTGAACTAGTTATGGATTGAAAGCACATGACTGACAGTGTAAGAGGAATGATGAATATAATAATAAGGATGGTGAAAAGGAATGCCTTAGTCAGACAGAAGGACAGTGCTAAAACACTGAAAAACTAGTTCCCAAGCAATGAAAAACTGGGCTTAGGGGAAGGGAACAGAGGTGAGGATATTGCACACAAGGATAGGGAAGAGATCAATGGCACAGATTCATGATCTCAGACTCCTTTTTAAAACTGTACCTGTTAAGCATCTCCACCCTCAACTACTCTGTGGCCCTGAGAGCTTGTACTACTTTTCAAGGTGGCCTGTAGGAGGGAGAAGGTTCCCCACCCCCACCCCTGAAGTAACTGGAGGTGGCCAATCAGGAGAGCAAGCTGGCCAGCCAATCAGAGGCTTCTAGATGTCAGAGCAAATCTCAAGGTGATAATGCACTAAAAATCTGATTCTACAAGGACTTATCAGCACCTTGCCGCATGGTATTTCTACACAAATTTTGGGTTTGTAGCAAAATGCCCTCCCCAATAGGTCAGGCAGATTTCCCCTTCCCTGGAGTACAGAAGCTAGAAATGAATCCTTCACACCCCCAGCCCTGCGCCCTCGAAAGGAGGCCTGGATTGAATTCTACCAATTGTTAACTGTGCAGCTGAGCGTGGATTTTGCACGAACGGTGTGAGGGGAAGCTTTGGAAAGGAAGATGGAAGAGATTAAGGCAGGAGAGAGTGATTGAACAGTTTGTGAGAGTTTGGTATTGTTAATGTCTAATCCCAAAAAATAAATCCCCACAAATCTGTCAGGAGAGGGGAAGGTTATAATTAAATGCAGGGGCTCTGGGAACAGCAGAAAAACTGGGAAACTGAGGTGCGTAGACCTCATTGCTGGGACTAGAAGTAGCTGCTTCCACTGCATCCGTCTTTTGCTTCTGTGCAGCCACTTAGCAGCTGTTGGAAATCCCCATCACTGTCCTCTTGCACCAATGTCCCCCCTCCTTTTCTGTCTTCCGCTCGGATCTCCAGGGAAACACAACCACAGCAGCCAACAGAAACAGCATCTCCAGTTTCCCCATCAGCCCTGCTCAGTGCGACATAATACTGGATGTAGCAATTAGCGTCTGTGCAAAGCGAGTTTGCTTAAACTTGAAAGTTTAAGTTTGTACCCCCCGTGCGCCCTCCCCTGGCCTCAAATGACCTGCCCCCCGATCTGATCTAACACCCCCCTGCGCGCACACACACCCCAGAGCAGCAATTTGAAAATTAAGAAGCCAGCTTCTGGATGCAGATCATCAGGACAGCTCGAAACATGTCTGCTAACTCCTGGCAGCTGGGGGACGTTTAAAACTGGTTCCCTGCCCCAGCGCACCCCGGGATAGGATGCGCTGGGGCAGGGAAGCAGCGAGGGAAATTTAAACCTCCTCAAGCTGTCTAGATGGACCTCGAATGGACATCTTCCCAACCCAGAATGCACGGGACACGGACACGTATGTGACACACAACAATTTGGTCCGTAGAAGATAGTGACCTAATTTACATCTTGTAACTTTTGATCCAAAAAACGGATTTATTTTTTTTTAGTAAGGAACACCAGCAGTTACACAGTCGCCTTTAACATTTTTTAACACATTCAAGCTAATATATACTGTCGAATAAATGAGAAAAGCCCTGCGACAGATTTGGTCACAAACCTGGAAGCAGAAAGTGCCCCAAAACTCCAATGTCAAAGATAGGCGGGAATTCAATAAGAACTCCGTCTCACCTTAACTATAGAACCACGACTTTGGCTCTATGCTGCTGCTTCAAACTGCAATACTACATTTACCGAGATGGCACAGGAGCCTACAAGCATCCTTTTCCTGTAGGACTTTTCTTTCTTCTCTGTATTTTAGACTACCCCATTATAGTGATTCAATCCATAAAACTTTATTTCAACAGGTCACCAAGTTGTCGGGCACATTTTAATATTATTGCTAGCGCTTTCTTGTCAGGTGTGATTAAAAGCTATCCTTCCATTCAAACTTCAGTTATCATTATTTGCAGTTTCTGAATTTAATCATTTCTGTATTTTAAAAAACCTCTACCAATTTCTTATGCTCAGTATCCCGCTTCATCTCTTACAATACTGATCTTTTCATTATTATTTACAGCGGTAGGTCTCTTTAAACTTTTATAGGGTCCTCAGTGCAATTCAATACTTAAATTTATTTTCCTCAGAAAGTCACTTTTTAAAATAAATGTATATATATTTTAAAACAAAGCACTATGTTAAAATTAACATTAATGAAATTGGAGTAATAAAATGCAACAGTTTCAAGTCTCCACAGCAAAAATAACTAAGTCACACCAATTGTACACAGCGAAGTTACATCCTGGCATAATTCTTGCTTCTGTCTATTGTACTCTATGGCACGAGCAGGCAGACCTCCAGACTCTAAGGCTTTTGTAAACAGGAAGTTCTTGTTTAAAATACCCCCCAAAGCAACATGCGTGGCAATTTAACATCCTGATGATGCATTTGACCAAAAACCTTTAGAACGTGACCAACTCCAATAAGGAACATCCACTCCCCAACCAGAAGAGGCTGAAATGCTGCAGAATTCAGGATATAAAATTTAAATAAAATAAATAAATAAATAAATAAATAAAAGAAAGGCAATAGAGGACAGGAAAATGGGACCTACAACCAGGCTGGAAACCGGACAGGACAAACAGCCACAATGGCTGTTGAAGCAGCAAAAGATTATCTGCAAATTCCAATCCGGGAGGAAGCAATTGGAAGATTCCACATCAGTGCAGTAGCACAACAGGACATTACTTCACACCCCAGCCTATCCTTCAGATGGAAAATTTAACAGCTTAGAAAGATTCTGAATGGTTTGAACCAGGGAGCATAAATGCTGGGATGAACAATCAGTCCAACTGACATCTAGAGAAAAACTGGCATCTTTTCCCCTGGTTAAATATGCAGCCTCATTTATTGCTATTTTAGAATGGATGATTCAATACTGTTAACAGAATGAGGCTACCTGTAAATCTATCATAGTGTATTTTCTAGTTTAAATGACTCTTATTTCATGTCTTTTAAGGGGTACTACAGAAGCATATTAATACACTGGTTTTATAAAACAACCAAATTTATAGCGACTGCTTCATAGGCAGTTTACATTCCACACACAATACTATTAAAAAAGTATTATTTGACCACAGGAAAATGCTGAATCTGCAATAAATAGCCTAGTAACCTTGTAAAGACATTCACTTTTATTGATGTAATGTACTAAATTAGATTTTTTTCCTAGAGAATCATAGGGCTTAGAAGACAACAAGAAGTTAGACAGAACTGTGCAGTTTTAAGTTTGCCTATTTCATTTTGTATGGTACCATACAAGGGAAATCCCTCACTATCAAGAGTCCATTATCAGAAAGGACCCTTGTTTGGTAAATTCTACTACCTGGAAGTTTGAGGGGAGACAGGGGGTTATATTTTTTTGCCTCTCTCTTCTCTCGACCTCATTCCGCCAAGTTTGGCAGCTGCTTTAATAATCTGAGCAGAGAAGAAAGGATAAAGAACAAGTGCTATATGCTAGTCTAAGAGCTTCTGTTTAATCCACGCTCCCATCCATCCCAAACACCTCGCTGGGTGACCTCAACTTCCCTTATTTTAGAAGTTCCTCCTGTTGTTTGTGGTAGGCAGGAAGGAAACCTCAAAAGCAAAGGGGATCCAAAGCAGGAAAAAAATTTTTAAAAATCCATAAATACAAGAGTAGTTCCTAAAAAGACAAAGGTGAAAATAAATGAGGCAATAGCCCACATTAGCACCCGCCATGCAGGTGTTCGCGTGCTCATCTAGAACGTGTTCACCAGATGTTAGCCCACACTCCCAACGTCATCCAGGGACACTGTGGACCCACCACGTGGGCTAGTGCATGCTAACGCACACACACATTACCACATTTTGTTAATTAGTTTGCATGCAGACTTGTCTGTATTCAGGTCCACCAGCACAATAGTTGCGCCTAGCATGCTCTCTCAGCTGAGAGGCAGCCGCGAAAGAAGAGAGCAAGGCACGAGAGGTGCAAGGAAGGACCTTCTTCAGAGGAGATCTGCGCTGGCACTCTTTCCATTTGGGAAAGGAGAATTGGTCACCTACCTCGGTGAATTCCTTTCTCTTCTGTCTCCGGATAATCCTCCGCACGGGTAGCTCTGCGGGTGGCCGCCGGGAGACAGAAGAAGAAAACGCTCATTGCGTATGCGTGCAGAGCTATCCCTTGTAATCCTCAGTCCATTATCATGGTCGAGGTTAGTGCCACTAAAACTTGAAAAACTTGTCAATAACGTCAACCTATAACTTGTGCAACCCTTCATCACTGTTGTAGATACAAACATATTCAGAGATCAAATACTTAAGTGGGTTCTCTTAGGACTATAGCCCAATTCTTAACAAGAAGCTAGGCGCTGCTTATTTGGCAGGGTGGGTCGGAGGCTTATCCGGAGACAGAAGAGAAAGGAATTCACCGAGGTAGTTGACCAGTTCTCCTTTCTCCTTCTGTCTCCGGGCTAATCCTCCGCATAGGAAATGCCCGAGCCCTCAGATACCTTCAGGGTGGGAGCCAACTGCGCCAGGAGCTTCCAGTACTGCTTGCAGCACCCTCCTGCCAAATGCCACTTCAGCGGATTTGAAAACTTGCAGTTTGTAATGCTTTACAAAGGTGTGCAGAGAGGACCAAGTGGCCACTTTGCAAATAGGAGGCTCTTTGTTTAAAAGGCATAGGACACTGCTGCTCCTCTTACAGAGTGTGCCCAAATTTGCAGCCATGGGATCCCGTGCTTTGCTTTGTAGGCCTCTATACTGCACTGTTTCGTCCACTTAAAAATCAGTGTTTTAGAAGCTTTCGATCCAGCCTGTCCTGGTCTGATTTTAACGAACATAGTCATAGAAGCCCTAATTGCCTGTGTTATGGAGAGGTATACTTTTAGCGCTCGTCTTACGTCTAAGGTGCGCCAGGCTTTCTCCTTAGGGTGAGGTTTAGGGCAAAAAGAAGGTAAAATGATTTCCTGAGATCTATGAAAGATAGAGTTCACTTTAGGTAAGAACACCTGATCTATTCTAAGAGTTACTGATTGGTCCTGAAAGACACAAAAATTATCCTCCATGGAGAGAGCCCCTAACTCCGAGACCCGTCTTGCTGATGTGATGGCGACTAAGAATACCACTTTCAGAGTTAACATGTACAGGGATACATGTCTGAGTGGTTCAAAAGGGGGCCTAGTTAAGGCGTCCAATACTAGGGAGAGGCTCCATGAAGGGCATCTGTTGGACTACCGGCGGAGAAAATTTTCTGGCTGCTCTCAAGAACTGTCTCACATGCTTATGGGAGAATATTCTTTTGTTGGAGACTGTATTAAGTACAAAGTCTATTGCTGCTGACTGTCTTGCTAAGGTATTGGGTTTTAATCCTTTTTCTAAGCCGTCTTGTAGAAATTGTAAAATAACATGGATTTCAGTGGCGCGGGGGTCGTGACCTCTCTGGGATACCCAAAGCGCGAATGTTTTCCAGGTCGCTCTGTAGGCCCTCCTGGTAGCTGGGCACCTGGAATGTTGCAGGGTTGTTAGTACTGCTTCCGAGTAGCCCTTTCTCTTTAAGGCTGAGTGTTCAAGAGCCACGCTGTCAACCTCAGCACCTGTAAATTCTCGTGCATTAGAGGTCCCTGTAGAAGGAGGTGATGTCTTCTTGGTAATTTGACGTGGGTGGTGCTGAGTTCTATCAGGTCCGAGAACCATGGTCTCCTCGGCCACCATGGTGTTATTAGGATGAGTTGAGCTTGTTCCTGGATGAGTTTTGCCACCCTTCTCGCGATTAGCGGGAATGGAGGAAACGCGTATGGAAGTCCTGAAGGCCATGTTTGGTTGAGCACGTCCGTCGCGATCTCTGCTCCGCAGGGGGTTCTGGACATGAACTGAGGAACCTGAGAGTTGTTTTTGTTGACAAACAGATCCACTCCCGGATGACCAAAGATCTTCGTCAGGTCTTTGAATACTTCCTTGTTCAGTGTCCATTCGTGGGGGTCCAGGACAGTTCGACTGAGGCAGTTCGACTTTCCTTGTGTGTTGTCCTGGCCCCAGATGTGTAAGGTCTTGAGGGAGAGAAGGTGTTTTTGCGCCCAAGCAAATAACCGGATTGCTTCCCTGTGTAACTCCGCTGATCTGGATCCGCCTTGATGATTTATGTATGCTTTTGCGGTTATATTGTCCGTGTAGACCAGTACGTGTTTGTTGAGAAGCCTTTTGTGAAGTTGTAGGAGAGCTAGTCTGACCGCCTTGAGCTCCAATAGGTTGATGCTGCGTATCTTGTCTCTGTTGCTCCACAGGCCCTGGACCGCTGACGTTCCGTAGTGGGCCTCCCATCCTGAGAGGCTGGCGTCCGTTGTTAGGCTCTCCCAGTTGGGCTCTGTTAGTGGTGATCCTTTGGTGAATGTCTCTGGTTTTAACCACCAGGACATGTTGGGGTCAAAGAGCTCTTCTCCTGGTTGATTAGGAACCCGTGGGTGTTGAGGTAAGTCATGGTTCTCTCTAGGTCCTGGAGAATTTTGTCCTGTGAATGAGCTCGGATTAGGTCGTCCAGGTAAGGATAGATGTGTATACCTTCCTGTCTGAGATTCGTTATCAGTGGAATCAGGATTTTTGTGAAGGTCCTGGGAGCTGAGGATAGGTCAAACGGTAGGGACCTGTATTGGTAGTGTTTGCCTTGATATGCAAAGCGGAGCCATTTGCGGTGTGGCTGCCAGCTAGGGACGTGGAGGTAGGCCTCCCTTAAATCTAGGGAGACTAGCCAGTCGATCGGTCTCAGGGTCCGGCATTTCGATCCTACTGTTTCCATCTTGAACGTCAGATGTTTTACGTTCCTGTTCAGCTGTTTTAGATCTAATACTGCTCTCCAAGTTCCCGTCTTCTTCTTCACTAAGAATATTATTGAATACAGGCCTTGTCCCTTCTGTTCCACTGGGACAGGTTCTATTGCTGTGATGTGTAGAAGCCTCTGAATCTCCCCCGTCATTGCTCCACCTTTGTGTTTGTGGGGGGGGGGGGGTTGCGAAAAAACCTCTTTGTTCCCATCTGTTGTAGGTTCTTGCTCTTGGACTTGGACTTGTCGTTTGCGTCGGCAAGGACTTTGTCAAGACATACCCCAAATAGCTTTAAACCCTTGTACGGAGCTGAAACTAATAAGTTCTTTGCCGTGGGGTCCCCTTGCCATGATCGAAGCCACAGCCTCCTTCTGGCTGCCACGCTGCTAGCTAGAGCCCTGGCAGACCACCCCATGGCATCCGTGGTGGAGTCAGCCAAGAAGGCAGTGGCGAGGGATATTTGAGAACAAATAATCTGTCCCCTTTTGTCAAATATGTTGGGGTCCTGGGCCTCCTGCAACCATGCCATGAGCGCCCTGGCCACGTAGGACGAAATAATGTTAACCTTTAACGCAGATGCAGATAAATCTAGTCCCGTGTAGGGATGTGTCAATGGCCCTGTCTGTGGGGTCCCTGGGAGAGCAATCCCCTTCAGTGGGAAAGACCGTTTGCTGGGCTAGGGATACTGCCGCAGCGTCTACCTTTGGGTTCCTGAATATGGGCTTCTTCTTCCTAGAGAAAGAGTACAAGGACTGGGTCTTGTTCATCCTGATAGTTTTGTCGGGATGCTTCCAGTCCTGAATGACCAGTTTCTCAAATAATCTATCTAGGGGCACCCCTGATTTCTTACCATGGAGGGAGGGGATCTAGTCCCTCTGGTCATCCTCCTGGGAGTCAGAGGATTCCTCTTTACTGTCTGACAGTTGAAGTGTCTTTGAGACCTGAGACATGAATTGTTCCCTATAGGTCAGTGGGAATTGTCTGTCACCGTCTCTAGGCTCTTGGGGAGCTTCCTGGGAAGCTGTTCCCTCCAGATCCCCCCACTCCTGCTCAGAGTCAATCTCAGAGGAAGAGATGAGCTGTCCCTCCTCTGCTTCCCTGTGTTTTTTGGCCAGAGGTTCAACATAGCTTTCATCAGAAGAGCTGTCTAATTGTTTGGCTCTGGCTCCCCCTTGTGGGCACTTTTTGCTGCTGCTGCCTGCTCTCTGAGGAGTTTTCCCCGCTTTCGGTTTCCTAGCCTTGGGGGCGGGGGGGGGGATTTGGCTTGTGGTTCCCTGGTCTGCAGTTCGCAGAGTTTATCAAGGGCTGCTACTTCTTGCGCTCTCTCCTCGGAGCTCCCTTCCATGTTGCACGTCTTAGTGCTGATGTCGGGGGACTGCGCCGCGGCTGGAAAGGATCCCGCTTGCGGTGCCTTTCCGAGGCAGCGGGAGACTTTAGTTGTTTTGGGCCCCTCGATGTTCTGCTCCCGTTCCCTGGCAGTTTGCAGGGGAACCGGCTGGGTCTCCCGCGTTTCCCCGGCCGGGGAAAACACCGCCCTTTATGCCCCGCCTACTCGCTTACCCCTCGACTCCTGAGTTACGAGCTGTGATAGATCTTTCAATTATTTTCCTATTTATTTTTCTTTTTATTTCTTTGAAGGTTCCAGAGAGGAACAGAATGCACCCGAACGGCCCGAAGACGGACTGAGGATTACAAGGGATAGCTCTGCACGCATGCGCAATGAGATTTTTCTTCTTCTGCCTCCCGGTGGCCACCCACAGAGCTACCCGTGCGGAGGATTAGCCCGGAGACAGAAGGAGAAAGGAACCAAGGCGAGCACAGGAGGGGCAAGGCTCCTCCGGAAGATCCACAGGGCTCCCTGCACTCCTTTCGATACCTTTCCCAAATGAAGCACAGGAGCCCCATGGATCCTTCAGAGGAGACTCGCCCTACCTGTTCCCCTCAGTTCCTTCCCAAAAAGAGAGAGGAGTGTGGGCACAGATCCTCTGGAGAAGATCCTTCCTGAACCCCTGCCTCGATCTGTCCTCTCACAGCCAACTCTCAACTGAGACAGCATGATGACTCTCTCATGGGAAAGCATGCTAGCACTGCTTCTGATGGAAAGGGGTGAGGGTCACAGCCAGGGATGAAGCCTTCCCTGCCCTGACCCCTCTTCCCATCAGAGCCAGAGCGAAGGAAAGGGCTGAGTGGTGTTACCGGTCGTGGCTGCTGCCAGCACATGAAATACATGCAGAGGGCTGCCCATTTACTAGTTCTGCACACAAACATGTGAGCATGGACCAAACACAGACTTCAGGGGGCTAACATCTCGTTTATAAACACCCCAAGAGTCATCCCCTTCTTGTCAAAATGAAAGAAACCTGAAAAGTAGGATGCAGAGAACAACAACTTGAAGTTTATGATAATCTTCGTACCCAACTATTACACGCTATAGGGATACTTATCACACCAAAATCCAGCAATTAATCTATCTTTTGTGCGATTCTGACCCCACAAGATCTAAGCTGGTCGCAATTTATGCCTCCAGAATTGCCAATATTTGTATGAAACACGATAAGAACCCTCCGCTTGCTATCAGTTATGATACTTATATTCTGCCTGCAAAGGAGAACTCTGTATGACAAACTCTCGATTTAAGAAAATAAACAAGTTAAGACTATGGTTCTGACAATGGAATTGGTATTGTGTTATGGACTTATGTCCTTGCCAATGTATACTTCGTATATTTCGGGAAGCTGTATGTGTTGGATAATTAATATAATGTACTTTTTGTATTTTATATATTAGTTTATTATTTATTATCCTTTTCTCTATTTTTTGTATACTGTTATGAGTCTGACGTTGTGTTATGGCCATGTGGCTTACAATAAAAATTATTATTATTAACTTGAAGTTTTATAGTGAATAGGTATCAGGAAAACAAGATTGACGGATATGGGGAGGTGAAAATATTTAAAATAAAAGCTTTGCTGCCTCCACATTTTCATTCTCTATTTCCTTTTTTGTGGGTGGTACTTCTTATGACCATATCTTTTTATATCATGGAGCTAATGTCCTTTACAATTTATTAGGCTTGGTGTTGAACAATTAGAATTATTTTATTGAAACATGAATCGACCCTTTCATAGCCAGCATTGCAGTTACTCTAGTCACGCTCACCTCAATCTCTCGTAGTTTGGCACGCTTTTCTTCACTCATTTCCGAGTACTTGATTGAAGATTTTGATTCAGACATTTCTTCCTTGATGGGATTGGAGTATATGTGATGCTCTTCTGACTTCGAACTCTGATTGTCGTCCTCATCTTCACTTTCTTCTTCTTGACTTTAAAAGCAGAAGCACAGGATAAATGCATCAGAAGCAGTAATTTGCTTAACTATCACAAATCTTATTCATGGAAATGTCTACCCATCTATTACACTCATATGTGCAGATTTCTAGATACACTAATCAAATTAACATACCAACACTGTAATTTCATGGTGTGTATAGTGTCAGATTTGACCTACTCTGGCAGTAGTACGCAATACTTTCTCCTACTTAAAGGACAATTTATTGTTCAAAAAACTTGTACTATTCACCCAGTTGGATCCGTGTTTAACAAACATCTTAACAAATTCACCCTGCATAATTTATAAAATCACTTTAAATGCTTCATTTTTTGTTGTTTTAATGTGATTTGCTCACAGAAGTGAAGCAAATATAATAAAAAAATATGTTTGCTGCATGACTAGTTAAAACTCTCTAAATACATACTCTAAATACATATTGCTTTTTCTAGAGTGGCCACTAGAGTGCTGTAGCTAAGCAGAGCATCTGGTTCTGTACCGAGTATGACAAGATAGATTTCTGCTAGGGTATGTTCTCACAAGCATACAGGGTTTGGTGTTTTCCCTCCACAGTAACTCCCTTCCTTTCCTCTCCTATCTCATTAGCAGGGGAAACCAGAGGTTAAAAACTTTCTTTGATCCCCATATCAGCCTCCTTTAGATCCGACAAGATCTCCTGCAGGGGTGAAAGTCAGGAGTAGCTAGCAGTCAATGAAGCAGAGATGTTGTGCTGAACACAGGGGAAGAAGGAAGTACTATGGTTTGCAGGGACAGGTGGAAGACTCCATAGAGAAATGCAAACCTGGAATATTCATCTGAACAGTACATGCAAGCGTGACCTCCAGAGAAGAACTCCTTTGCCCCCTCAGTTTCCTTTGCCCTCATTTGTTTGCAGAGGTAAAATTCCCCTAATCCCTCCTGTTTTAGCCTCACTTTTACTTCAGTGGCTGAGATACAGAAGCTGAAAAAATTGGATGCTGAGGAGCAGGTTTTTGGGGCGTTTCCGACCATCTCAAATTGATTCGCCTAGGGCTTTTTAGTGTTGTATAACGAGTAGAAAGCCTATTACAAAATTCAAGCTGGGGGGGGGGCTCCTCCTCCTCTCTCTCACACACCCCCCCCCCCAATCTCTCTCACACATGCATCAGGTCTCTTTCACACATGATCTCTGTCAGACACCCACAAACACATCAGATCTCTCTCTCACATGCACAAACAGTAGATCTCACACACACCAGAAGAACTTTCACCAATGCCATCTAATCAGTAAAAAACCCAAGTTTTGGAAAAAAATTACTGTTTCCTTAAATTTCACACCTTCAGTGCAAAAGGTAACATAGGGTCTGTATAGAGTTAGCTAGGTACCCAAAATGGAGATTATTAAGTATTTATTGAACATCCTTTTTAAAAAACAACAGGTTTTCAAAAAACCTCCAGTTTACAATAGTTAAGATTCTTACAAATTCGGTCCTGCTATAAAAAGTCCCAATACTCTTCCTCTGCAGGTTGGGGGCAACACTGAAACGGGGGGATGGAGGTGGTGAGGGGGCAGTAGCAGAGCTGGGG
>QEPC01011163.1:2352989-2389058 GCA_003113815.1 Sphenodon punctatus
CCCTAACGGCTGCATATAGACGTTAAACAAGAGGGGGGACAAAATGGCACCCTGCGGGACTCCACACGTGAGGTCCCGAGGGGAAGACACACTCCCCCAAGACCACCCGGTGAGTTCTCCCGGCCAGGAAAGAACGAAACCAGTCCAAGACCGTCCCGCCAATCCCGGCACGGTCCCGCAGGCGAGTCACCAACACCTCATGATCGACAGTGTCGAATGCAGCCGAAAGGTCTGACGACCCTGGTCCAACACCAGACAGAGATCGTCAACCAAGGCCACCAATGCAGACTCCGTACCATACCCAGGACAAAACCCAGACTGAGAGGGGTCAAGGAAACTGGTGCGGTCCAGATGTTCTTGGAACTGCCGTGCCACAGCCTGTTCAAAAACCTTCCCTAAAAAGGGAAGGTTAGAGACCGGCTGATAACTGGCAGGAGCATCAGCGTCAAGAGATGGTTTCTTGAGCAGGGGCCTAACCACAGCCTCCTTCAGGCAGCCTGCCCTCCCGAAGGGAGGCACTAACCACCCCAGCCAGCAACAGCCTTAACGTCTCCTGGCTGGCTTTCACCAGCCAGAACGGGCAAGGATCTTGTTCACAAGTGGTGGCACGAACAGATTCCAACAAGGACTACACATTGGCAGGCGACACCATCTGAAACTGATCCCACAAAACAGGACAGGATGGGGCATCCATAGCCCCAAGATGATCCTCTACAATAATTGTGGAACCGAAATCATGGCGGATGCGAGCGATCTTATCTACAAAGTACTCGATGAACCGGTCGTAGCAGTCACTGGATTGCTCCAGATCCAGGCGGAGACAGGCAGGACTGACCAAACTTTTCACCACCCGACTTTGCAGATGTAATAAGGTTGTTCCGCCAGGCCTTTGGCGACCGGGGAGCGAATAGGGTTTTTTTTAATGGTTTGTTTTAAAATTTGTAGATTTATTTTTAAATGTTTTATTGTTGATTTTTTTTTGGGTGCGTGTGTTGTTCGCCGCCCCGAGCTGCCTTTGGGCAGGAGGGGCGGGATATAAGTTTTAAATAAATAAAAATAAAATATCTTTACTGCTTACATGGCTCATAAGTTAAAGCAGGAGCTTTAACTTGCACTTTCCATGTTTTTTTAATAGCATGATGAATTTGTAAGAGCCGTAACTGTTATTCTAATCCAGCCGTTTTTTTATGATGAAATTCTTTATCCTGAACACACTATGTCCCTCCTATAACTGGACACTATGTTCCAAATAAAAAGTATGTTCTGAAGCAGAAGAATATCTAGTTATGTTAGTTGTGTAACTGGAGGTAGATATTCATAGAAGACATAAATTGAACAGAGGGACTAAAACAAGGTAGATCCCAGAATACAGTATGGAATTGTTTCTCAGCAATACCTACTGTGGACATAAGTATTTTTGTACCAGTTACTAGCAGGAGTTATGCTTTCAAAAAAAATTTAGAGGGAAAATTTTTACAGTTTACATAAGCAAAAGCAGCCTTAACAAGGAACACAAATCTCTCTCCAAAATAGGACAATGATACTAGATAAATTCTTTAAGGATAGGTCCATAAACAGCTACTATCAAGGGATGAGCCCCTGACTACTAGTAGCGGACAGTGAATAGCAGGAATGGATTTCTCCATTATGAGCTGTTGTGCATTTCTCTAAAGCAACTGAAATGCACAACAGCATCCTGACAGCTACTACTTTCAGAGTCAGGATGCTAGGCTAGATGGGCCACTCATCCTGCCCAGTATGGCACTTCTGATCCCTTGGATAGAAATCCAATCTGATAAATGTATCTTTTTACTATCCAAAAAACAGGTCCTCATTTGTCAGCCATGTTTAACTGTAAGATGGCCAATTCTTAAATTCAACAATGTGCAGAATGCAATGGGGAAATCGTAAACACCAGAGTAAGATAAGTAATTTCTTAAACATCGCTTTTCACAAGACATGTTCCTGGACAGGTTTTTGACCTGGTAATCTTTGACTGCAGGGTAAATCGTCAGTACGTGGCCTTATCTTTTGGGGGGAGGGGGGGCATGGAGGGAAATCTACATTGGGTTTAAGCAAAGAAAAAACTCTTAAATTGTTACTTTTGATTTTCTTCCTCTTCTGACTCTTCATGCTGGTCAAACAACTCCCATTTTGAAGTTGTAACAGCTGCGAAGAAGAAAAATACAAATAATGCACTATAGTTTCATGAAATTTACCGTCATTATAAATTGTAATTTGTAAAATGTTACAAAATACAGTGTTTGATACAAACATTCCTGCATGAGTGTGTAGTCGTTTACTGCACTTTATTCAAAACTGCTTTTAAAATCCAATATTTTTTTAACTACACAACAAGCACATAACATCTGGAAACTGGCAATTATCAATATATACATAAATGTTTTTCAATGTTTGTTATGCATTACACAAGCCTGTAAAGTTAGTGGGTTATTAAAACATGAAAAAAAATTGAATGTTCTACATTTATGATTAAAAAAAACAAAACTATAACCAAATTAAGGGCTTAGCAATGAAACTACCAATATGCGAATGCTTAAATTGAATTGGTACTTTTACATATTTTAGATGGAGCTGCTCACCAAATAAAATGATCTAACTTAGGCTTCTAGTTAATTTAGGGAAATGTCATAATTTTGACTGTATTTTCAAACTAACCTTGGGCCTCCAATGCTGATTCATCCACCGCTTCCCATTTTGAAGGGGCAACTTTAAAGATGGGCTCATTCTTCTTGGACTCTTCCGAAGTATCCACTGTTGAGTAAAAAGAAAACTCACTGTCAAAGTCTCTCAACGAGTCCTGTTAAGTTCTTAATACTATGTTAATGCATTTAGCAATGTAATACAACATTGACGTTTTTCATGCTATAAATTTATGTTGTATTAGTACTAAAGAGATAAGACTTAGACCCTGCACAAGGTCCTTGCCCCTGAAAGATTACTGTATAATAATATTATAAATCTATGCTTGTTGATAGAATGAGTGAAAAACAACATAGGCAAAGTCAACATTTTGTAAATGTTTTCATTTTCTCCTCCTCCAAAATCACTGTTTGATCATTAGAGAGTATTTTCCTTTGCCAAATTTTAGATATACTTAATTGGAAATGTAATGTGATAAAACCCAAGTTTCAACACTGGGTGAAAACAAATGAGACAGCAGCCCACAACAGCCTGCGAATCATCTGTTTGTCAGTTCGGTGGTCACCAGATGTTTGCCCATTCCAGCCACAAGACAGGTGGTCTGCTGCTGCTGGGCACATTGTCCAAACAAAGTCAATGGCGCAATGTGAGCTAAGGCTGGCCCAGCCAGGCTAATCCGAGCTACTCTATGCCCTCGTCTGTTAGGTCCCGCATGGCGAGGTCCACCAGCACCGCAGATAAGGCCACAGTGTTGGAAAGGATCGGGCCAAGGAGCAGCAGCTGCCAGTCACCTGTCGACTGATGGCACAGGCAGGGAGTTTAAGTCAGTATTTATTCTTGTACTGACCATAGCCTTGACAAGCCATCCAGAAACAAGTAAGGATAAATATAAAAAAATAAAAATAAAATACATCCTTAGACCTTTTGTTAGAATACAGCTAACAATGACCATACTTGGAAGATAGCAGAGAAAACCTATACAATGTTGAGAGAGCTCAGCCCATAAGAGATACAGCGTAACTGGAGCATATATACCAGAAAATCTAACTATTTCGTTATGGGCCAAAAAATTCTTCCTTAGCACTGCCGCACAGTGGGCAAATTCGGCTACAGTTTCTGAAATAGAGACCGCCTTTTCCGAAAGGAAAAAACCCAACAGCCCCAATTTTGACAGAACAGCGGGGGGGGGGGGGGGGNGGGGCGGGGTCGGTCTTCCACCACAAAGTTGCTCTGGGGTGATCATTTAGAGGGCAGTCTAAAACATAATGGGCCAAATGCTCAATTTTGTTACCTTCACAGGGACAAAACCTTTGATCGTAGGGTTGACCCAGATACCTGCCCCTAGAGACAGCTGACTCAGAAGTTTGCATCCGCAGGGCAGTAAAGGCCCTTCTCCAACTAGGGTTCATCAGACCCTTTAGGTAACAGCCACCACACCTCCCAGGAAGGACTAAGGGATAGATTGGAGAAACCCTTACCGACCTGGTTTTGCTCCTTAGGGTCTGCAAATCTATATCCCCAAACCTTTCTTTAAGGAGTCTTTTCCCCGCCTTTAAAGAAAATTGCGTGAGAAAAGAAAAAGAAAAACCCAGATTGCTTAACTGACTTTGAATAGATTTCATCCACATAGAGACAGCTTGTCGTTCGATCTCAAAGCATTTCCTATTCAGGGAGCCTGAAGGGGCCTTAGCCAGTTTCAGGGCAAAAGATAGCATCATTTTCCCCAGCAATGCCCCAAAGGAAAGGGAGCCAGTTTCCAATTTAATTATTGCAGAGGAGGTACCAGCGGGGACTCCCAGAATGCTATGAAAAAACTTATTTTGAACTGGTTCCAAAAAATAAATAGCTGCAGGGGTATAACCCCATATTTGGGAACCATAACACATTTTTGCCAAAATCTTTTTTTCAAAAACTTTTAGCGCTGGGACAACCAACTGGCCGCCTTTAGAAAAATAAAATTTCAGAATTGCTGCAGCACTAGCAGATGCCTCCATCTTAACAGATTGGATGTGCGGGAGCCAAGAATTGTTATATGAAAAGACTATACCTAAATACTTAAAGGAGCGAACCTGTTCTAACTGATTTTCTTTTATAGCCCAAGAAACAGGTTCAATTTTTTTTTGCAAAACTACAATTTTTGTTTTACTAAAATTAATTTTCAAGCTCATTGTGCGACTCCTTTCCCCAAAGACCGAGAGCAATCTTCTTAAATCCACTCTGGAGGTGGAGAGCATGACAGTATCATCTGCATACATCATGATAGCCGCTGCTCACCGATCTGGGGGGCCATATAGTCCCCAAAATCTTTATGGTCAAGAATCAGTTGATTTACATGTAAGTTGAACAACACAGGTGCCAACAAGCAACCCTGCCTAACCCCTCCCATCCTCTGGCCACCTGTCAACTGATGGTGTGGCTGGGAGAAGCTGCCACCCACCAGCAGGGAGGAAAAGGAGACACCAAAGGAGATCACCCTTGCCCAAGGGTGGCATGTCTCCAAGACAAGCCGAGACCTACACAGTTCCTCCCTCCCCGTCTCCCAATCTGCATGGCAGAGGAGCCTACCCCAGAAGCAGCAGCAGTTGCAAGCCCGGGCACACACTGTGTAGCAACACCACCACTTCTGCCCATGTGCCGGGCTGAGACCCGCCAAGGAGGATCGGCTTGCAGAGTGTTCTCTGGGCACAGATCTGCCCAAGCACAGCCTCTGGTTTCACTGCACCAGGCAGGGGGAACCAGGAAGAGACAACAGCACCTTGGGCTGGGGCCACGTACAGCCCCCGGGATCGCTCTGGCCCAGAATCTAGGAGTGATCTGCTGCCGCTGGTCACTTTTCACAGGCCCGATCCTGATTCTGGCAGCTTGCGGCCACTGCTCCTGGGCCCAAGTACTGCCCATGTGGTCAGTTCCTCATCCCAACCCAGGTTGTGGGGGCGGTATGGCAGCTGCACAGGAGGCTGCACATGCGTTCGGCTCTCCATGCCAGCCAAACAGGTGGCAGCTGTGTTTCTGCCATGAGTTGGGCAGGGGATCCGTCTGGCCTATGTCTTATGTTTTCACTCATTAAGTTCATTATATCAAGAAACCCAGCCCTTCAGCATGCATGTTAGATATTACTTACAAGGTACACCATCAAGATCATCATCAAGTGTCTTAATAGGGACTCCATCAAGATCGTCAATGGGAGCAGCATCAATAGGAATCCCATCCACGTCTTCAAGAGGAGCACCATCAAGTTCTTCCTCAATAGGAGCACCATCAAGATCTTCTGGTACTTCCTGTATGAAAATATAGTAATGATAAAGTTTCTGATTCCTAGAGCAAGTGCCTGTCCAATTAATGAGCTACAAGTATCACTCACTTCATTTTGGCCTATTACTTTCAAGTACTTTTTTTTTTTGTTTAAAAATTTTTTAAAAAAAATCACAGCAACGAAACACATCTGAAGTACCACACAAAAATTGCTACCAGCATTACAAAAATTAGGGCATTACTTTCAGTCTGAAAAGTTATTTAGACTTCCAGTTGTGTGTATGAACTCGCTCATACACACAACTGGAAAGCAGAAACTCAGAATCTGACTACGTACTAATCGGAGTTTTGTGATAGCCAAATCTTAAGAGCTACATCACATATGCAAAAGACACAAATGAGCAATTTGCATGAATTCACAGAAGCAAAAACTGATGTTCATCTGACTTCGACGTGTGAAAAAGCCTGTCAGGAGAATTTAAGATGAGTAACTGGCAGACAGGCTTTCCTTTAAACAGCAGCAAACAGTAACATTTACAAAGCTCTCGGGCAGGGACCATGTCTAACTTATTCTTTGTAAAGCGCCAGGTACATTGCTGGTGCTATATAAATGCTCATAATAATAATAAAAATGAACTGCTCCTACATCATGTTTTTTCTAATACATTCAGCACTAACGCTTTCCTTTCAGGATGAATATAACGCCGTTACTTTAGAAAACAAGAATATCCAGTCCTCCACATTTACTGGAATTTGCCTATGACTTCTTGTATGCTACAAATGGTGCAGTATGGATATTTAGAGTTATAAACCACCAATAAACACCCATCTGTGCTCTGATGTTATAGCAATCTGAAGCTGACAATAATAATTAAGAGTGGTGTGCACATCTCAGTCTAATCATACAGTCAATAAACAGCCCTCATGCATACAGTCTTTAAAACCGTGTTCTGAAAACAAAGAGCTCTGTACTATGTTAGCAATTTTGGGCCCAGGTAGAACAGAGTAGAAAAATGTTCAAGTCCCATGAGACTAACACCACAGGTGATTGCTCTCCCAGCAACTCCAATTTAAGGGATTTTATTCATCCCAACTATGGCTCCATGTCACAAAAAATAAGATAATAGTCTCAAGCAGCTAAAACCTAAGTAACCTAGCACTTTAAAGAACAACACCTCCAGGCAGAAGCTCACCCCAGAAAGGAGGTGAGCCGCCTTACAACAGTGGCATGTAATTTCTGGATTTTTATAACACGGAAGTGATTATTGGCTGCTCATGTTGCAGCTGAGAACGCTTTACATCTGAGCCTGAAACAATACATGTGACAGTTTCTCTTGGATGCAGATGTTGTGACCATCATTCATATGTTGCTGTCACTTTTGGGCTGGATTATTTTAGTGCACCTTATTTAGGAGTTATGTTATGTAGCTCTTAATAAAAAGAGCTACATAACATAACTCCTAAATAAGGTGCACTAAAATAATCCAGCCCAAAAGTGACAGCAACATATGAATGATGGTCACAACATCTGCATCCAAGAGAAACTGTCACATGTATTGTTTCAGGCTCAGATGTAAAGCGTTCTCAGCTGCAACATGAGCAGCCAATAATCACTTCCGTGTTATAAAAATCCAGAAATTACATGCCACTGTTGTAAGGCGGCTCACCTCCTTTCTGGGGTGAGGCATCAGGAGCACATTACGCAAGCTGTCCGTAGTCTGCACTGACTCCCTATAGCTTTCTGGGCACAATTCAAGGTGCTGGTTTTGACCTTTAAAGTCCTAAACCGTCTGGGCCCCACGTATTTGAGAGGCTGCCTGTCCCTCCATGCTCCATTACGGCCCTTGCAATTGGCCAGGAGCGTCTCGCTGTGGGTACCACCTGTTAGTCTTGTTCACTTGATGAGGGCTCGCAGGGGAGCATTCTCAATTGTTGCCCTGATATTATGCAACTCCCTTCCCCTGGAGGCTCATTTGAGCCCAAGCATTTTCCAGAGGCAGTGTAAGACCTTTTTATTTGTAAAGGCGTTTGGTGGGCAGGGATAGGGGTTTGGGGGTATGTTATGAGGGGTGTGTGGATGTGGAAAAGGTAGTACTGGGGTTGAGGGAGGGTAGGGGATTTTTTTGGGGGGGGTCTTGTTTTTATGGACCTATGCTTTTATGTATGTTTTATATGTATATTTGTAAACTGCCCTGAGTCTTTTTAGGGAATAAATAAATAAAAATAAATAAAAAATAAAACAGCAGGATTTGCATTCCCAGGGGTAATTATCCGCACCAATTCCTTTTGGCTGCTTCCTCCACTATAGTAGCACAATTATGGTTTTATCTTGCACTTACCTCTGCTTCCTTCTCTTCTATAATATTTACAAGCCCCAAGAAAATATTCTGCAGTTTGATCAAAAATGGTTCTGGATAAATCGCCCAGTCTTCCCATGCTCTGAAGCATGTCATTACGCGTTGCTAAAAATTGGTAAACAATGCTAGTCAATTGTACTGAAGTACTTTAAGCAATGAGAAATATACAGCCCAGCACTATAGAATTATGTAGCACTGCATGTCTTATAAAACACTGGAAAGTCCTGCTACCTAAAAACATCTGAATTACCCTAACATCTTAAGATTTCATTTTAATGTGAGAATATATCCTATTGAAAAAAACACTACTTTCTCAGCTTTTACTGCTGTAGTTGCCAGAGGCAAAATAAACACAGCTAAAACAAAAGATTTATTCTATTTGAGTGTTACATCGATACAGAGAATCTTCCTCAAACAAAACCAAAGTTGGCTTTTTATTGCAGGATACAGAATATTATAACTGTAGATTACAGAGAATTGCTCTTCACAATGCCGAATTAAAGATGTCTCAACATTTCTATTTACACACTTAGTCTTTTAAAAAGAAATAAACTTTGTCTAAAAAATGTTGTCTGCAAAGTTTGATACTTAAGCCAAACTGATCCCAGTTTTAAAAATATTCATTATGTATGCAATCAATGTCCAATATAAAAAGAAGGGGGGGGAAGTCTGCTTTCCAATGCAAAAGAGTGAAATAACCCTGCTGGAGCAATTTCATTCTCAAATATTTTATTTCTTTTTCCAATTTCATGAGTGTTCATTAAATATTTACTCTCTCCATTAAGTCCTCCCCCTCCCCCATCAGCTCCTCTTCATTCTTACCGTTTCATTCCAACAAATAATTTCTACTAGAAAACACATTTTTCATCTTCTAAAAGGTCATGGTTTCAACACCAATTTGTAACTACTATATTTAACATGCAGATTTTGTAAATCTGCACCAGTCATATTGGATTTCATATTGGGTAACGTACAGCTTGGATTTCTGACTTGCCTGATTTAAGATCCTATGAGGTCCGAAAGCTTGCAAACCTCCACCAACCTAAGTTGGTCCAATAAAAGATATCTCTACACTATCCAGTCATATTGTGCATACACATTTGATCATTCAGAACTATAAACACAAATAATACACATACCTTAAAATTTTCAGATTGTAAGTGGCCTTGTATCGTGCGGTAGGTAGCATTGAGATCGGAGAATATCTGACATAATTTTGTTTCAAAACTGAAATTAAACATTTTTCATGCATTAAACTTTGCAACATGCAGCTTCAAGGAGGCAAATCACATTGAACATACCCTGTGGCTTGGTTCTTAGGCTCTGTGGTTATTTGTTGTCAAATACAGTTTAAAAAATGTGGATTTGCTTTACCAAATGGTAGAACTATAGAATTTTCCAAGCACTAACAGAATTAGCATCTTAAACTTTCAGAGCATAAATTCAACTTTAAAAGGTCACTTTTGGCTGCAACTGTTTTGCCTGCTACATCAGGGTTCCTCCTTACAGGCCACATCACATAGTTTACACAAGCAGGCAATCCTTTTCACACAGGTGCCTCCCCACACGTGCGTGGGAGGAGGGGAGCACCCGTGCGAACGCCGCGGTGGGTGGGGTTGTGTGCGTGTTCCACCCACACCCACCCATGGATGTAGCAATGGGCGCCAATGCTGGTTGCTCCATGCATGGAGATGAGTGGAGGTGGGTGAAGCTAGGTGTGCGCCTGTGGGAATGGCCGCACAACCACCTCCACCTGCCACCGGTACACACGCATTCCCCCAACCACCGCAGCCTGTGTGAAAAGGGCCTTAGCTTAGTGGGTGGACAAAGGCTACTTTCTCATGTCACCTGGGAGGAGAGGAAACTTCCATGAGGGCAAACGCAGAAGTATTCTCATGGGAATTAACGGACGTAGGAATGCATCGTTTCACTTTTCTGCCATGAGAATAGCCATGACTGTAAAAGCTACATTGGGGGATCCGGTTATGCACAAGTGTTCTCACGGCATAAAAGCAGATTAGCGCATTCCTACATGCACTCATTTTCGTAAGAATGCAGTCACGATTGCCCTCACAGACGTCCCCCCTCAGGTAAAGTGGGGAAAGCAGCCAGTCTCCCCTCGTTCAGGGCAGTATGAGGAAGGCAATGAAGAAAGCGGGTGCTGAAGAGAGGGAAAGTTTCAGAGGATTCCTTGCCGGGCTGCCTTTTCCTAAAACTCACTCCTGTCAGTGTTAGGCCATGACTCCGCTCCTATCTGCTATTACTCCAAGTAAATGTAAAACTAACAAGTCATAAGGGAGCACCTTACCCTCCCCTTGGCACTGTGAACACCATGGCACTCCTGGAAGAACAAGTGTAGACCCTGTAAGATCTGGGGCTCTACTGCACTGGAGGTGTGACTGGTTACAGCAAATAGGCTATGGGGCAGACTGAAGCATGGTGAACACCTAATAAAGTAGTGCCTATTATGGCATCCTTCAGTATTTAGCACTGCATCTGTGACCCTTTGGATTGGGCTCTGTGCATGTGGAAAGAACTGCCTGCATGGATCTTACTGCTGATTGGAGGAGATGGATTCATGACAACAAATCAGCAGAAAGATTATTTCTCTATTTCCCCCCAGTTCTTCATTGTGCGCTTAACAGCATTTTCTATATGCTTAGCTTCATAATCCCTTTTGCTGCCCATTTCTTGTGTGAATGTCTTTTACACAAGAAAAGTAGAAAAACTTTTTTGAACAAAACAATTATAAAAACACAAGATCACAGGGGAAAAATCTATTCAGTAGTACTCAAAACTATATCACTCATTTTTAAAAATGAATTAGATTTTCAAGCTGAGTCTCTCTTTCACTGTTAAGACATTAGGAACCCTATAAATAAATTCAGTCCAACTGCCTACCAACTTAGAAACTACACAATTTAATCCCTATGGTTGTTGGATCCACTATGACTAGACTCGCAACAAGTGTGAGACGTAAACCAAGAAGTCACATGAAGGAAAGGTTGGGAGAGAAACTACAAGTTATAGCTCAGGGAAGCAGACCAGTTACTCAAAATAGGTTGGAGGGGTTTTGGTTGTTTTAGAAGGGAATCCATCACATTCTAAAAATGTATTATTTACATTAAGATTTACAGTTATCACTTTTAAAATGAAAAGCATTATTTTATTTCAATATGCAATACTGTATTACTCTTTTTAGTCAGAGAGAAACTCAAGATAGAACACATTGTGCTTTTAAAGCAACAAATATATTCATTTAATAATAATTTTTTAAAACGGAATACTCACAACTTTCGGTAATACGAAGCATTGGCAACTTTAGCTGAAGAGTTGTATAACACATCAGACACCAAATATAATCTTGCAATCTGAAATAAAGAGTATCAGAATTATGTTGTGATAATATGTATTTTCTTGGTATATATTTAAGAGCCATCCAAACTCAGTACTGACTTTTTGGGTTATTTTATATTTGATTAGCATGACACTAGCTTTTATTGGCAGGTACTCAGGTATCCACTGTTATTTTTGTATCCATTCCCAGCAAGATCAGAAATTCAACATTCATTGCTTGACCTTGGCAAGAAGAGGGTTTAGAAGAGGGTTTAAATTGTAATTTGCATTCTGTGTACACTAGAATACACACATTATATTTAAATCTGATAAAGACAATCTCTGAGTACAAAGGCTAATTATGGGCATATGTGGAAGAAAATGACAATATGAAAAAGTTTTGTATAAAAAACCATGCTTTGCTTCAAAAGATATTCGAGCTAAAGTGTTGAAAATGAGCTTCAAAACACAGTGTTAATTATAGAAATTATCTACCAATTTGTACCTGCTATCCACTACTTCTTTACAACCTGTGTAAGCAGTAAAAAAGAGTCCCTAAATATACACAGCATAATTAAAGAAATTCTTGATACCTTTTTAGGAAGTGGAGTCTTCAGGATGGACAGTGACTCAGCAACACAGTCCACAATTTCTTCAGCAGCTTCAGCATTGTTAAGACAGAAAACCATTGCATCGCCAATATCATTCTTACGAGGCGTTAATCCACGCAGGATTTCCTCTAATTTGTCCCTCTGTCTAAAATTTCACACAATTGTTTTCACATTTTCAGATAAATTAAGAATACTTTATTTGCAAATATCTAATTATTTTTATTACGTATTAAACTTATTTGGGCCCCAAATAGCATCTTAAGCTTTAACAGCTCTATAATCAATTATATGTTTTCAAGTTCTATGGTACACAATTGTCTGTTTTCTTCTTAGGATCCGTTTACCTTATGGTGAGGCATTAGAAGGATAATAATTTAATTTTCAAAGTTATGTTCTGAGTTAAGCTTTCGACTGGCATAGTTATTTCAATAGCTTCAAAAAAATCTGTGTGTCACTATTGTTCATTACATGTTGTGACATAATTACCACTAGTGGAAGAACAGAACTATTTTGCTTCCCTAATAATGCTTTCCTTCTCTCTATTAACGCTTTCCTTCTCTTATTATTATAATCCCAATCCCAATCAGTCTTTATTGGCACTGGCTTTTGCCCTGGCCAGACAATACATATAACACTTATCATACATATATATTTACAACAACAATGCTAATCAAAGTACAACATATTAAAATAAACATGGTATCAACTAAATTAAAATTCTTAAAACAAAAAAAAAAAACCCATAATCCTCCTGATATCAACCATGGAGTTCCTCCTGATTTCTCACTAAGAAACCCCTCCAAAGATCCTTAGGTATATCCAAGAAAGAACAAAAGTTTACAGCCTCATACTTTAGGGAATTCAAATTTCAAAATTTCAGTTCACACAGACAATATCCTTCCTTCCTTAGATACATTCAGACTGTATCTAATAAACTTGCGCTGTTTTTCCATTAATGAAAGATATATTGCCATTAAAGATAACTCATTTGGCTTTGTCAAATTTGCCAGAACGATCATCATTTCCGAACGGTCTAATCCATTTCCTTCCCCTTTACCCTTTACAATGGGTTTCAACCAAACTTCCCTCAGGTGTACGAAATATGGACAGTCAAAGATTAAATGCTCAACTGTTTCCACCACCTGTTGCGAGCAAGGACATTTACGATCTCCATAGGGGGTCTTGTTGTACCGCCCCTCTATCACCGCTGTCTGGGTTAAATTAAACCGAAAGAGGGTATAAAATCGCCTCAATCGGACATTCTTCAATAAGTCCAAATAAGGTTCCCGTCTACCAAAGACCTTCCCGACTCCAAAACTAGGGGCCACTTTCCATTCCCTAAGAGCAGCCCTATCCTCCTGATTTACCATATCCCTAGATCTCTGTTCTATTTGTGCCTTTATCCCAGCTAAAGTTTGCCCCAAAAAATGCTGGCATGAAAAGCCCAACCTATTCAGCAGGGATGCCGCATAATGCAGCCAGGGATAGGGTCGAGCTCCCTCATGCATTAGCTCTTCCTTTAAACAGAGCGTCTGCAAAGCCTCCGGAGAGCTGACACATAACTTGCCCCAGTACCTCAACAGCGATACTCTCGCCTGATGTTCCACCGAAGGAACATTCAGCTCTGCCCTAACCACTGCACCAGGCACGCTGCTCCCCACTTTCAGAACTCTAAGAAAATAATTTTGTACCCTCTCCAGTACCAGGGTATCCGGGAGCACGGCGCACTCTATTCGAAAGATCAACATAGGCATTAACCCATACGAGAGAGTATAGGCCTTCAAAGTAGCCTTAGCTGTTGTCAATGCAAGTCTGGCTCTGTTACTTAGATGATGGCTCCAAGTGCCCCTAGAGGTGATTAGAGTACCCAAGCACATAAATTTACTTACCACCTCTATTGTCAAATTCGAGACTGTCCAGTCTATCTTCCTTTGAGGCTTCCCCACAACTATCATAATCTTCGGGTTTTGGGGATTTAATTCCAACCCATTCAACCTCAAATATTTCAATAAACCAGAAATTGCGGCCCTCAGGCCCTTCTCGGTCTGGGTGAACACAGCCAAATCAGCAGCATACTGGAGTGCATGCACCTGATAGTTCAAAATTTTGGGGGGAAATAAATTATATTCCCTAAGGGTACCGAACAAATCTGCCATATATAAGTTAAACAACAGAGGAGCCAACGGGCAACCCTGGCGAACCCCTCTCTGAATCGCAAATGAACCACTGGCAGCATTCTGAAATCTACCCTTCATTATGGCCATGAATTGCTATCAAGATATTAAGTAAAGCTGGTTCTATGCCAAAGGTCCTAAGCTTATTCCAGAGCTTTTGCCTGGGGACTGAGTCAAAAGCCTTCGTGTAGTCCACGAAGGCAATGAAAAGTTTCCCTGACCTAATCTTCAAATATTTTGCGATTAAGTGGAGCATTATAAATGTGCAGCCCAGAGTTGAGCCCTTGGCCCTAAATCCATATTGTTCTTTTGGAAGCTATTCTTTTTCCTCAACCCACCCAAGAGTCCGTGCCCACCACTGGGGTGCTGCCTTCAGCACCTCCACTGTAATACAATCTGGCCCTGGAGCTTCACCATCCCTGAGGGCCATAATTTGTTTTTCAACATCCCCTCTATGAAACTCCATATCCCCTTGAGTAATCTGAGTTCCTCTGGGACTCTCCTCTGTACTATCCTCTCTTGTTGCAAATAGACTCCCAAAGAACTGCTCCCAATCTTTACCCAATACCAAAATCGGGCCCGTATCTCTGGATTTCTTTATTATACTATTTAATGTTTGCCAAAAATGTTTACTATCTCCCCAACTTGAAGCTGTCAATAGTTCTGCCCACCGATTATTATAGTACTGGGACCTTTTTAACTGTAATAAGCGTTTATACCCATTCTTTAGATCTTGAAATTGTTGCAACTCCAGGTCTGTATGTAAACTAACCCATACTCTCTTTGCTTTTAACAGGGTGGACTTCTGCACTCTACATTCCTCATCGAACCAACCCACTCTTCGACTTATCCCGAACTCTCCTAGAAGTCAGAACCACCTTGTCTTTTATATAATCCACCACCCCCTCATATTGGGCTATAATCTGCGCAGGACTTTCTTCCTGCGCCATTTGACCTCCCAATTTACTTAAGAAACCCAAATGGCAAAGCTCCTGCATCCTACATCCTAAGGTGACTTGATCCCACCTCCTGATAGTTAACTCAGCCTCCAAGTCGACATTTGGGTCGACCCCTATATTAGCACAATCCTCCATCCTTATCCAGACCTCAAGTAGCCTATGATCGCTTTCGGAGCGAACCCCTAAGCGAAAATCCATTATTCTGGTCCACCCAACTGGGTTAACCAGAACATAATCTACAATACTACTTCCTGCTTGGGTCTCACAAGTATAACCTCCCACTGCATCTCCTGGAAAGGATCCATTTAATGGCACAAACCCTACAGTCCAAAGCAGAGCCAATAACTTACATCCTGCCTCATTTAAGGTCCCATCCTGAGATTGGCGATCAAATAGACATATGAGCTGTGAAAACAGATCCCCTTCTTCACAAATATCTACAACCGTTGTTTTCCCCACCCGTGAGTTCCAATCTCCAACATTATAATCCCTGCCTTTGGATACTTGTCCTCCAGTTTGCTGATCTGACTCTTCAAACTAGTCCAGATATCTGTACTATAGTAGGGGGAAGTTGAGGGCGGGATGTAAATATTTACAAAAATGATTTGCTTCTTATTATAGAACTGCAATAAAGCTATCTGGCATTCCGCTCTATGAGTTTCCAGCACTTCAACGGACCAATATTGGGAGTCTGATATAAAGAATGCTAGTCCTCCAGAGGTCCGCCCCTTTTTTCCAAGCTTCTGACCTACATGTAGTTCTACCTGAAACTTCCCCACCGTCCCCAAATCCCTATATCCTTTTGCCAATATCCAGGTCTCCTGAAACCCTATAACATCGAAATGGTTGATATACTCCAACCATTCCCTGCCATCCATCTTAGAGATAAGTCCTGCAATGTTCCAAGAAGCCAACTTGAAACATTTATCCAAATCTTGCCCTACCTTACCCTTTCCCTTCCCTCTACTTCCCCTCTTAACCTCCTCCCTAATCAGTCTGGATATTTCATGTCAATCTACTTCTTGTACTCATTCCACCTGTATTTGATCATCCCTCACAATTGCCACATTACTTTCTAATAATTGGGCAAATCTTCCCTATTATTTTAATCTACAGCCAATGAAATCAAGTTAAAAACCTCAACCAAGGCCACAAAAGTGCAGTCTCCATGCTATAATCCAGACAAAAACCTGACTGAAATGGGTCCAGGAATCTAATAGCATCAAGATGAACCTGAAGCTGCTGGGCAACCACCCAATTCAATAACCTTTCCTCAGAAGGGATAACTGACCAAGGAGTCAGCATCCAAAGATGGTTTCTTGAGTAGGGGCCAGACCACCGCAGTTTTAAGGGTGTCTGACAACCGACCCTCCCAAGCGCTGACAACCCCTGCCAGCAATGGCCCAATGTCTCCCGGCTGGCTTTCACCAGCCAGGATGGGCAAGAATCTAATTCACAACCAGTTGTCCATATTTCTCCAAGCACATTCTCTGCATCAGTGGACAACACTAACGGAAACTGATCCAAACAAACAGGACAAGGTTGAGCTTCCACAAACCCAAACTCTGACAGCAAAGTAGTGGTGAATATGAGCGATTTTGTATGCAAAGTAATTAATAAAAAAGTCACAGCAGGCAACAGATGACCCTTCTGCAGGACAAGATTTTGCAGACGCTATAAGAAAATTTTCTTTGCCACCATCAAAGCCATGGCATAGTCCTTCAAAAATTATCTATGCTGCAATTAGTCAGCTTCAGTATGAATCAAGTGCCACCTGCGCTCTAACTGTCTACCCTCCTGCCTCAGGTCCCCTGTATACCAGGATGACCTATGCTGTCACAGCGGTGGGAGCAGGCACCTGGGTGCAACTATGTCAATGGCCAGAGTGTCTTTACAGATCACCAACACTCCATCCATCTTGCCCTGATCTTGGGCTGATGCTACATTGCGTACCAGGCTGTCACCAGCTTGGACAGTATAGGCACCGATGCCGCATCCAGCCAGGTCTCTGTAATGCATACGAGGTCAGCAACCTCATCCTGAATCAAATCAAAGATCACTGAGGCTGCACTTGTGGCCTTGTTTGATGATCTATGCTTGGAGACTGGCAAAGGAAACTATGCTCCGTTGGTCTTGTTAGAACTTTCAGTGGCCTTTGATACAGCTGATCATGTGGTGGTGTTGACAGCGGGACCTGGCAGGGGTGTGTGAGACTGCTTGAGTGGTTCCATTCATTCCTGTTGGAGGACCCAGCAGGTGGCGATTTGATTGCTCCTCTTCCCCTGGGGACCCCTGTGGTGTCCCGAAGGGTTCTTGTCTCCCCTCTTGTTCAATGTGTATGTGAAACCGCTGGGCAGGATCATTTGGGGATTTGAAGCGAAGCGCCATCAGAATGCTGTCACCCAGCTCTACCTCTCTTTTTCATGCAACCCAGGTTCTGCAGCTCCAATGCCTTTCTGCTGTTAGGGACTGGATGAGGGTAAGCCAAATAAAGCTGAATCCAGAGAAGACTGAAGTGATGATGGCTGGCTGACCTTGTGACTTGGAGGGGGTTGGGAATTCTGTCATTGACGAGGTCAGGCCCTCTCTGGTTACTCAGGTTCACAGCTTTGGAGTGTTTCCGGACCCCTTGCCGCACCTGGAACATGTTGCAGCGGTGGCCAGGAGCGCTTTTCACCAAGTTCATCTGGTGAGGAGGCTGTGGTCCTTTCTTCCTGATTCAGATTTGGTCACTATCATCCAACTTTTTTAATCTCAAGGCTAGATTACTGCAATGCTTTCTACCTCAAGCTGTCCGTGGCAACTATTCAGAAGCTGCAGCTAGTAAAGAAAACGGCAACACAGCTCCTTTTGGGGATGGGTCTCTGTGAGCACATTACACCTGTGCTTTCCAGTCTGCACTGGCTATCTATAGCTTTCCAGGCACAATTCAAGTTGCTGGTTTTGACGTTTAAAGCCTTAAATGGCCTCAGCCCCACATATCTGAAGGACCACCTTTCCTACCATGTTCTTTCACAAACCTTGTAGTTGGCCAGGAGAATGCTCTTGTGCGTAAATCTTGTTCATACAAAGGTCCACAGAGGTGCGTTCTCAGTTGCTGCCGCAATATTGTGGAATTCCCTTCCCTTGGCGGTCCGTCAGAGCCTGGGCACATTCCGGAGGCAATGTAAAAACGCTCTTTTTTGGCAAAGCATTTGGCAGGTGGGGTGGGTGAGTTTAGGGGTTATTTAATATTATTATTCTCCTTTCATACTGAAGTGCAATGCCTTACCTGTCCATTTTCACTAAGTATCAAAAGATTATTAGCCTATAACAGCATATCTACCCATGAGCAGACAAACAGAAAACAAGCCAAGACTGAGAAGTCATCCTCCCAATACCCTGCATATAGGTGGCCATGCAGACTGAGCAGTTTGAGCACTTCTGAAGTTCTCAAACAGAACACAGAGAAGCATCTCAACACAGAGAGGGCTCTACAGATTATGCTACCCACAGGGATGTCATCCCATGTTGGAGCAGTTTATTTGCTCAAGCTGCTACGTTTATGCTGCTATTGCTGTGGACCCTGGCCACCATAAACTGGGAGTGCCTAGCAGGGAATGAGTGAGGAAGCAGGGACAGTGGCAGGCGAAGACTGAACAGGGAGTGAAAAAGCAAGCCTGGGAACTTGCACAGGAGCATGGCAGGGTGAACAAACGTACATTCCATGGACCACTTTACACAGCCAGGGGTGGGGTGCCTGGGTGTGATGTGGACGTGGGTGTGTGTCCCTTCCCACGGACATACACCTATCTCCACCAATGGAGCCTCCTCCATTTTTTCGGATGGTTCCGTGGGTGGAGATGAGTGTGCGTCGGGAGCATGCATGCACCTCCACACACCACCCATGGTGTTCACACGGGTGAACACCGGTAGAACAATCATCCACCACCACACCGTTTCCACAGACACCCCCGCCAGTGGAACACCCTCCCGTACACGCAGCGAGAGGGAGGGGGGAAGAGGGGGCATCCATGTAAAAACAGCCCATGTAACATTTTCAGCTGCTCTGCGGATCTGCTGAGGAGTTCCCTAGCTAGAGGAATAAACCTTCACAAACCCACATTCTCTCAACAGGCTGTTTCAGGGTTCATGTGACCAAGCACAACATGTACTCCCATATAAGGTAATTGGACAGTGGCACGTGTTACATGTAGACACACCCACACAAACACAAGAAGTGCCTAGAAAATTAATCACACAAAAATCCAAGAAACACAATAAAATCAAAGATTCGAAGAGAATTTCCAACTCCTAGCATTGCTGCAAAGAACGGTGTGGTGCGTAGGATGGCATATTATATACATTATAGTTTGAGGAAAAAACTCATACAACTGCCAGTTCAGACACAATGGAGAGTTCTTAAAATATACAAGAAAAATGCTTACTCCTCTTTAAGTGCACCCTTCTTGTTTAGCTCCTCCACAAAGGCTTCAGGTTCTTGCTCTTCTGACATTCCATGCAGATATGGATTTAATGGGGGCGGCCTCCAGAATGACCCATTTTTGAACATACGGAAATCTTCCGTCCTCCACTTGGTTGGAGAGTCTCCCTAACAAAAATGAAAGTATCGTCTACTAAGAATTTCTATATTCTTATCCTATAGAATGTGAAATATTACTAAAATGTTACTTACCTGTAAAATTGAATAAAGCTTCCACCTGTAGTACACATGGGCTGGAGTTTGGTTCTCAAACAGAAATCTAGGCCAATGTGGGGGGAAAGTAACACACATTATCACTAAGATTACAGCTGAAGCACTAATACAAGAAAATGTAGCATTTTAAAAGAAATGAAAGACACTGCATCATACAACTCCTGCCCCCTATCTCCTCCCCACAACATAATCAGTAAGAGCAGATGTGAATGTTCCTCCTAAACGTTTGCGGGAGCTGGCATGGATCCCTACTCCCACTACTAATATTTAGAGACAACAGGATGGTTTTGGTAGCAGGGTCAGTAAAGCTACCTAACACAGATTAACTGGCCATTCCTGCTGCAGAGGGGGGTTGATTATCTGGAAAGCCTTTAGTAGCCCTGAGACAGCATTAGAAGCTGCTGAGGAGCACCTCAGAGTAGAGCTAAGTTACAACGGCTATACAGTATAGACATTTAATTCCTACTGAAACTAATAAAAGGAGCCCAAATTCTCACTGAAGATGGACCATAAAAGAATTGGTGTTTGTGTAACTATAGACCAAAGGAAAGTTGTGCAATCTCCTTCCTTGGATGTTTTCAAAATCTAGCTGGGCAGCATCTGTCTGCAATCCTGTAGGGGGCTAGACAAGATGACCCTAGAGGTCATTTTAAGCCTTCTATGAAACATGTTTTACAGACTCCTCTCTCACCTTAAAGTGGGAGGTCATGTCACATATTTTAAAGGATAGTTTTTCAATAGATTGTAGTAAGGATCTGATTTGACACAAGGCCTTAATGACATGACTATTAATTCTATACACACAAAACAGATCATATATCTTGATTATATTTTATAAGCTTAAACAGTAAAATTAGTTAACTTTTTTTAAAAAAAACAACACATTTACATTTAGTAGATCTGCTGACATGCTCTCTAGCTCATCATTTTATTTATTTATTTATAAACTTGTATCCCGCACCTCCTGCAATCACAGCTCGGGGTGGCTATCAATATAAAAAAAATTAAAATACAAAATCCAATAATACAAAATGAAATAAACAGCAATATAAAACAACACTATCAAATGGCGAAGCACCAGAAAAAATGAAAACCCACCTCCCTAACCCTTAGCCTCCCACCCCTTATCCATCTCCCTCACCAAAAGCCTGGCGAAACAGCCAGGTCTTACATTATCTAATATCAACTGCTGAAATGCACATAACAGTATTTGAACAAAACTAAAGAAAAACAATACGCACCGGAACATCGGATTGTTGATTTCTCGGTTCATAATCATGGCTTCAAACATAGGCCCTTCACGTACAACAAACTCTATCATTCGATGTATCAGTGCGAGCAAATTCCTACAACAACAACACAGTTAAAGAAAAATGGATTCAGACCTAACGCTATATAAAACTACCCTCCACCTAAGATACTATAACTGTGTGCACAAGGTTATTTTGCTGCACTGTTAAAAGAAATTGTATGCAATTTAAGGTAATTTGGAGTGGGTTATAGCCTTGCATCATGAACAGGTGTACAAATAAAAAGCCGCCCAATAATGGTGACACACGCGTTTTCAGCATAGCTTTTATTTTCCAATTTCAACTTAGCCAATAGTCATTTTTCGCCTGAGCCAAAGCTAACCTAATGGTGCCTATCTATAAAAATTGGCACCATTAGTTTATCTATACTGATGCCTCAGTGAATCAAGTCTTAAATCAGCTTCTATAAATTGTGGCACCTCTTTGAATGCTGTACTCAAAATAAGTACACATTATTTTAAAGGGTTTATTTTAATAGAACTCGATTGAGTTTTCAAGCTAAATGAAAAAAAAATTTAGCTTCCCCAATTGTGCATCAGCTTTCTTGATGGGAAAAAGAAGATGGCGATTTTATTAAAATAGGCTATTGGGGAGGCAACATCCTTTTGGTCAACACTTAAAACCAATCCCATTAGTAAGAAATTTTTCCATCATTTGTAAAAACAAAAAACAAAAAAACAACCATGCCACTTACTATTTTATAAAAAATTAATCTTAATGACCACATTACAAAACCTATAAAAGGCGATCTTCGTTTTATTCATTATAACAGCTTAAGAAGTTCATAGTGAGAAGCACCTTTCATGTATATTCTTTTAGGTAGGCTTTTGAAATTTAGATCTATTTATTGGGGATGGTAAAACAAGCACTACATTATAGGAGAAAACCTTTTGTAGTTACCAAATCTTTATTTAATAGCAATCTCTTTGCTTTTTTTTTTTTTTTTTTTTAATTTATTATTAAAAAGAGACAGGAAATTAGATTTCAAAACCAAAACCAGTCCTCTTATTTTCAAATGCAGGTTACAGTCGACACATATCAAGAAGGGGATCATCCCGAAGCTTTTTTAGAAGGAGATACAAGCAAAGTAACTGCAGCTTTATTTGTAGTTGGTTGGTCCTTTTAACTCCAATACGAGTTATGTACAGTGAAACAAAAGGATATTGGCTCTTTGAACATGGCATGCACATTTCTCTTTCAAGATCCCCACAACAGACTTAGGTTCTGATTCATAAAGTGCTGTTCATAGAAGCCCCAATCTCAGTAGGGTCCACACCAGCACAACACTTTGGGAATCAGAGCCTTATACTCCAGTACAGTGCATTTAAAAATTAAAAATAAAGTAGTTTAACTACTCATAAAACTAGTGTACTGTTACTTATCTTGTTACCAAGTTCCAGCATGCACAATTATGATTGATGGACGAGATTATTTTTATAATTTTAAGCGCTCAAAGTTCTGTCACAGATCTACACTACCTAACAATACATTTGTTTCCTACAAAACTAAAAAATGTAATGAAATATCATAAAAACAAAAAAGGCTGCCACATAGCTTTATAAAGTTGGCAAGTACTATATCTGTTTTTACACTAGCCACTACAATTACTTTTCCTACAGAGGGTTATACAAATGACCATTGCCTAAACCCTATCTAGGACTCATTTTTTTTCTGAATGTTATGTGACAATCCTGAAAACAGTGCACAAAAGATTCAAAATAATTCAACCTTTTTATTCAGTGCAGCATTCTGGGAAGTCGAAGTGGCAAGAATGTTTCACTAAGTGCAAACTGTATCTGAAAATACCAGTACAATAAATTTAAAACTAACATTTTAAGCCTCCTATGGTGGGTATATTATAGCTTTTAAGCCTAACACCATGGACACCTTAATTCTTCCACCAAGCCCAATAACGTGGGGTTGAGCTAAATCTTTCTAAAGGCATTCAATCTTTTTTTTAAAAAAAAACCCAGTGGATAAGAGTTCTACCACATCTTACAGAAGTTAGAGCTGCTCCAATAAATTCAAACACCCATAATGAAAATCTAACTTTTTTTAAAAAAAGAACCTATTAATGATCTTGCAAAATACTAATTACAAAAACAGAACTAATTCTGCATGTAAACTTAAAAGTTGTTATGAAAGTCTAAAACATAGAAGGGAAGTGAGGTCTTGGTGGAGCTGTTCAAGGACTACACCCCAAGACAAAGGGGGCAGAGTGGGATCTGCATCACTTCAACTGAAGAGTTTTGTATCATATCTGCACCATGTTTTACCAGAGCTAAATCTCAACCCTCCATGGCTACCAATACTGTCCCTCAGCACAGCAGAGATTCATTCCACAGCCATGCGACAGGGAATCTTCCAGGGAGCTAACTGGACAATAGCCATGCCCACCCTCTTCACTACCTCTTCCAGGGGTCCAATACAATTCACACAAAACCTCCCGCAATACCAACTGTCTATGCTTACTGCCTGGCCAGGGAAAGTAGGGAACTAGCTTTAATCCTGAGTGGAGTAGAGCCGCATTAACAGCTATGAACCAATCCCCGCCAGGCTTCTCCTTTCTCAGTAAATCCAGCGCACCCCTCTCCCAATGGATCCAGTCCTGGTTTTAGTCTCAGGCTGTGATCCTGCACAGATTAATAGCTTTATTAAGATGAGGAGTCTCACTAAAATTATCTATGCGCTAAATAATTGCATAGTAAGGCCATCGTATTGGCCTTTCCTATCGCTGCTGTCACTAATGTCACTTAAGCATATTGTCAGTAGGAGACCAAAAATGTTTATTAAACCATATTTTCAAGTACAGTTCAATCCATATATAATGAGGACTCCTTGTTATGTGAACTCTCAAAATACTGCAGTGAGTAAAAGGGGAGCATAGCTTTCTCCGAAAGCTAATTTAAATACTAACATTCCATAGTTTTAATAATACTTGCAATACTAACCAACAAAAGCTATGTATGAATTTACAGACAAATTCCCACTGGCCACTTGAACTAACCTAGGTCCTATTCAGCAATACGTACAAAATTACGCCACCTTGGAACTAACAAAATTAGCACTGACTGTGTGCTGAGAAAACGTGTTTATACTGCTGCCTTAAACTTTTTGTTTGTTTTTTTTATTACAAAAGTCCTTTTGGGGGAGGGGGAACAAAAAACAGGGGCTCTTTACAACAATAAAAGTAGCGTCGTACAAAAGGATGACTGTTTAAAGTGCATTTTTTAAAAATGTCAGTTATCTTAAGTTGGCCAACAAAAAAGTCTTTCAGTTATAATAAAAACCTCATTTATTGGAGCCGATCGTACCAATGTCTGGTCAAAAACTGTATACTTTCCCAATCCATCCCATGATGTTTTCCTGGTCCCCCGCTGCCGCAGACAGTTCAGCTGGTGTTGCTCACCAAGGCCAATGTCAAAGAGAATTTGGTATTCTTTTGTGCTCATTTATTTTAAACCAGTGTTGTGTTCCTATGTTTGGGAAAAGGTTTTAGCTTGACTGAGCAAGAGCATGCCTATCTTAACACTAACAGAATCCAATATTAGACGACCACTTTTTGTACTGATCAGATATGTAGCTGACTATTGTGTGTAGGCAAGGCTAGAACTTGAAACTAGATTTTTATAGGGTCAACTAAAACAGGAGTTTTGACTTGTATAATTCAGATAAGGAGCATTACCATAATACTGATAACAATGCAACATTACAGCAAATCATATCAACATCTCAATTAAGCTGTCAATAAGTCTAAAATACTAAGACTAGTATTCACAGGAGAAATTTACAAATAAACTGCAACTATACCTAGTTGTCAAGTTAGGCGGATATAAAAAAAAAAAAGTATGTAGTTCTGTGCCTTACCAACTAAAGGCTGTTGACAAACATTACATGTGAAACACAGACTTAACACAAATAGCAAAATCCTGAATGCTCCCTACTAAATAGTATAGTATGAAAGAACCATTGCTCAGTCAAGCCATCACCTTTACCTCAACATCACAATTTTTCTTTAAAATTCCGAAGGGGATATTTTCTATATTTAGATCAGTAATAATAAAGAAAAACATGTACCTTTCTGTTGGGATAACCACTTTGACTATGGCTTGCGACAGAGTCTGTATATGAAGTCACATCAGATAATAAACATAGAATATGTGAGTATTGTTAACAAGTAACAAGCAAAAATATACATATGCATTGAAAATACTACACATCTATCACAACTTTTGCAGGCAATCACTGCTGTGAAGTTATACACTAAGCAATTACATAAGAGCAAATGGTCGTGTTCAGTGAACCATGAAGGTTCACAAATTGCAAAGTATCAGAACATTCCTCTCAGAATGCACGTCAATGTACTGAATAAGTACTACACTGGCAATAATTAAGGTAAGGCGTTCTGAATTTATGAAACAATTAATCTATTTGATTTGGATCATACCAGTTACTATTTTGTTCTCAAGTCTTAAAAAAGTAAACCATCCCTATCATTTAAGTGTTGATCATTAAGAATCAATACATTCTTACAAATGTAAATCAAGGTGGCTTGTGTTTAAAGAAGATACTTACCATTCATACCTAATGTTCTTTTTCAAAAATCTAAAAAAAAAAAATCCACCCTGAAAGTATTCTGACTCCACACCTATCCTCAAGTTTTGGCTCAATGTCTGAACTAGGGGGTCTTTGATATCAGTTAACTATTTAGGAGCTTATTCTTCTGTTATTCTACCTGAATTAAAGTGTGATTTTTTTTCCCCTCTCTCTTTTTTTTTTTGGTAAAGAAAATTTAGATACTGTAAATTTGGCAGCTAATGAAAGGGGGACGGACAGTGTGGAGGGGGGAAATTGTGGCCAGATTTAAAATGAGTAATAAAAATAAAACAAGGCCCAATACTGCAGTCTAATATACTGAGACAAAGCCTCAGGAATAAGTTCCCTTAGGTTAAAGACAGGGAATAGTTCAGTTTTATCTATAGGCCACCAAAAACAGACTGAACAATGCAATTCTCTAAAACCATTGAAAAAAAGAGACTACCACAGATTTAGTATTTATAAAATTAGCTATGGCCCAGGGTATGTTTTTACCTTCTCAAAATCCTCCTTGTTTTTTGGCGGAGGTAACATGGGAGCATTGGGGTTCTTCAATCTCTCTCTAGGCTGAGCGTTGAAAGGCAGTCCTGATGGAGGTGGCGGGAGGGTATGTTCCATCATAGAAGGGGGAATGTATATCGGATGTGGTGGAATAGGTACAGCTTTGCCCCAGCCTAGTTTCATTTCAAAAGACATGATCATCTTGCCTGCAAAAGAGATTGCACTTGTTTAGTAATTTTCTACAAATTAGAAACATCACAATACTAGAATTTTGGTCCGTCTGTGTACATAGCGTTTTGTTGCATTGTACATTAAAATCATGCAAAGACGATAATTTACATCATACTAAAATAAAAGCCCTCTCCACCAGCTAGTTCTCCTTCTCCCACAAAAATTACTCCTTCAGGAAAATAATTTGTATGGTGGGGTTACTTATGATTCAGCACCATCCTCTTCACCCTCTAGAACACTTAAAAATTTTTTTTAAAAAAATAAAAAATAACCCCTCTCAGAGGCTGAGAAGCACTTAAGACTTCAGTCACTTATCACACTTTCCCCCCACTTCTTTCAAACTGCACTGGCAAGTAACAATTTTAAAATGCCATAATTTTCCAAGTCTTTTATATGACACGCAACATTTTACTCCATCTTCTCAGTTTGAAAGGAATTAACTCCATGCTGTTCATGTCAACCTTATATATGAAGCCTCTTGAAAAAAAAGTAATTATGGCTCAGTAAGATTTAAAGCCCTGTTTACCATTCAAATTCTTTAACGCTCGTTCAGCATCTCTCCTGCTCATAAAAGCAACAAATCCACAATTCCTCTCTCTTGCTCTTTCTTCATCAGTTCTTGGCCACATAATTTTAACACTAGCTAAAGTTCCAAAGCGCCCAAATTCTTGACATAACATCTCTTCATTCATCTACAGGAACAGAAAACAGAATTATCACCTATCTAAATTTTGGTGTCAAAGTCTATATACATTTGTGTTCTATCCCCCATCAATACTGTGGATTCTTTTTTCCAATTTGTAAGTGCTGTTGCTTACAGTTGCCTTTCTTGATTCTCTGAAAAGATGTGTCTTCTATTTAGACCTAAGCACCTTACAGTAGTCTTCAGCGGAGTCTGACATTCCACAGCCCAGGCCCTCCTACAGAGAACGTCCTGCCTCTATATACTCTGTAATCTAAACCTGGGTCTTTACGGCATCCTAAGAGTTCTCACTAATCTATAATTATTCAAAATTATTTCAACTCATATTTGCCCAGTTGGTCTTCCCCACCTAGTAGTCAGAACTGCAGGATGGTGAGCAGACAGCCTGGATTTGGTGGGGAGGAGAGTGGATTGATCCCTCAGACTACTTGCTCTTGCTGACCAATCCATGGTACACCTTTAAGTCAAGCTATACCAAACGAAAGGTTGCTCCTCTGGCTCTTAAAAGCTCTCTTACTGAGAAGGAGCTGCACCCTGTACCAGAGGTGCTAGGGTGACAAAGGACTTTTTAGAGCCTTTATTAGAACAACTTGACTGAACAAAGTTTTCCTTTCCACCACAAAACTGTTGGAGCAGGACTCAAGCAGCAGCATTTGAGCACAACCTTGGGAGTTTGTCCTGTCATTTAAATTGCTGGATCTATATTATATTACCTAACCACGGTATTTTTTTTTCTGTCCAAATCAAGCCTGAATTGGGCTCTGCTACAATTTGTCGTAACACTAGAGTGCACTAGAAATTAGAAATTGTATGTTAAGGCATCTTTCTTATACACTTCTCTTATTACAAAAGAAGTTAAATCAAATACTATATTTTTATCTCTTTCAAAATTCAATTTACCAAAAATTAGATTTATTGTAACTGGAAATGGTAATTAATTTCAAATACACCTTTTATAAAAGCACATCTACACTAACTTACTTTCTCATTTATATCTATTTCAGTCAGGTCGTATTGATGACTTTAAAATGTTTTCTACATCTTAATTTCAGTTAAGTCATCAATACGACCTGACTGAAATAGATATAAATGAGAAAGGAAGAAAGTCAATGTAGATGTGGCTTTTACAAAAGGTGCATTTGACATTAATTACCATTTCAAGTTGTTCATTTTTAGTAAACTGAATTTGGAAACATATGGCAGTATAGTATTTTATTTAAATTCTTTTGTAATAAAGAGAAGTGTATAAGAAAGCAGCCTTAACATACAATTTCCTGTTGCGTTCAAGTTTGAATAAATGTGAATCTGCCTTAACCACATCTTAAAACCAAAGGTTTTTTTACATTAGAATTTCCTTTTCTTTTGGTAAGGCAAAAGCGTGGCTTTTTCTGGCTTTTCCAAACCCTCCCCAGGTGGCTGGATGCACCCTGTAGATCCAGCCACCTAGGGGATGTTTAAAGGAGCTTCCCTGCCCCAGTACACACTTGCTGCAATGCACTGTGGCAGAGAAGGGGTGCCAAGGGTCTAAACCTCCCCCAAGCTCCTGCATGAACCCCAGTGGATCCAGCTGCCATGGGGACATTTCAAGGCACTTCCCTGCCCAAGCATGCCATGGGTTAGGATGCGCTGGGGAAGGGAAGCAGCACCAGGGATTAAAACCTCCCCCAGGCGGGAGGAGGCACCCCATGGATCCAGGCGCCTCGGGGGCGTTTAAAGAGTCTTCCCTGCCCGAGTACCCCTGCTCAGGCAGGGAAGCAGGAGCAGGGGTTTAATCCTCCCCCAGGCAGCTGAATGCACCCAAGTGGATCCAGCCTCCTGGGGGATGTTTAAAGGCAGTTCTCTACTCCAGAGCACCCCAGCTGAGATGCGCTCATGCAAGGAAGCAGGGGCAGGGGTTTAATCCTCCTCTAGGAAGCTGGCTACGATGCTTAGCAACCAGGAGTTCATTTAGTCGTGTAAACACTTTAGTATGTAGGCGTGTAGTTGTCCAAGCAAAGTATGAAGATAGAACGATGGTATAGAATGAAGATTGGATGACGGTGTGTGTCTCTCTGTCTCTGTCTCTGTCTCTGTCTCTGTCTCTGTCTCTGTCTCTGTCTCTGTCTCTGTCTCTGTCTCTGTCTCTGTCTCTGTCTCTGTCTCCCCGCTCCATCTTTGTCAGGATTGGTTCGAAGACTGTATGCGATAGCAGGTATATAGTTTGGCATCTTCCCCAGTCCCCCATATCTATGTTGTGGTGTACGTCTGGCAGCCAAACACAGAGTACAATCATGCTATCGTTCAATCGATACCAACAACCCAGAATGAGAAACGAACATGCACGTGACACACAACTTTTCTTCCATAGAATAACGTCATCTTTTACGGCATGTAAGTTTTCTTTGTAAGCATTATTATTTTTGTAACATCAAGCACCAGTTAGTAGACAGTGTCATTTAATTTTTGAACACATTCCAGGTAACATCCTTCAATAAGGAAGAAATTTCCTGCAGCAGATCTAGTCGCAAACCCAGAAAGTGTCCCAAAATTCCAATGTTAAAGACAGGCATGAAGTCAATGAGCTCCCTGTCTTGCCTTAACTATAAGCCGCAGCTCTACATTTTAGTAATATAGCTTTTAGGCCTTACCTAACCCTAGATAAGAAGGTGCCTTTATGAGGATTCCTGGGCAAATATAAGATCTAGAATTCAACCAGTAAGCAGTAGGTGTGGCTGGCCTTGAGGACTGTTTGGAAGCTGCAGTTGGTGCAGAATGCAGCAGCTCACATTCTGTCAGGGGTGGGTTGCTGGGAGCACATTACACAGGTGCTCTGGAATCCGCACTGGCTGCCAATAGCTTTCCAAGCACAATTCAAGGTGCTGGTTTTGACCTATAAAGCTCTAAACAGCTTGGGCCCCAGGTATCAAAGACCACCTCTTCCCTTATGTTCTGTCGTAGCCTCTGAGGTTACCTGAGGACGCCCTCTTGTCATACCAACTGCCTGTGAAGTTCATACAACGAAGGCACACAGAGGGGTGTTCTCAGTGACTGCTCGACACTTATGGAATTCTCTCCCCTTGGAGATCTGCCTAAGGCCGAGCCAGATTACCTTTCAGAAGAGTAAGACTTTTTTTTGTTTGACCATGCATTTGGTCAGGCTAGGCTAGGGTTGGTTGGGATGTGGTAGAGGGGTTAAGGAGAGGGATGATGGGTGGGGTTTAGGGTTTCTTTCAATTGTTTTTATGTTTTTCATATATGTTTCATATGTTCTATGTGTATGTATTTTATCATTTTTTGTATGCCACCCCTGAGCCTTCGAGGGAAGGGTGGGATGATGATGATAATAATAATAATAATAATAATAATAATAATAATAATAATAATATGTAATTACATCCAGCCACCCTAAAGCAAGTTTTGTACCAATAACTGCATTCATATCACAATTATAGGCACCAGTATGGCTAATACAGCTAGATACAGATTTGTAGAAAATTATATGGGCTCAGCTTCACCCACTTGTAACTGCTGCTCCATTGTCTATATTTATTACCTGAGGATTAATATTTCCAAGGTACAAATTTGTCGTGCTTGGATCTCCTACATCATGTGAACCTGGTGCATAGTCATCCAGCACTAAAATAAAAAGAAGAAGAATATAATCCAAGGTAAAAGTTTAAATGACACAATATTATATTGAATAAAGAAGAATCTGTATTACCACCAGAAGATCGGTTTCTTCTTGAAGGTGCATCCACTAAAAAAGGAGAGAGTATTCATATTTAGTCTATAGATATTAATGGAACAGAAAAAATATATTTTTTAAAAAAATTACTTACTGGAACGGCGCTGGCCATCTGAATCTGACTGAGGTGGCTCAAAACGACTTAATCTACCTTTTGTTTTATGTCTTTCATCACGCTCCTCTTGAATTCTATAGGAAACATTTCATAAGTGTGGTTACTGGCAACAGTTTGCATGGTGATATTTATCATACCGTTTCCAAGTGTGTTGATTTTCTTTTATTGTAAACAGTATCAATCTACTAGCAACTACTGAAAGGTCACCAGTTCACTTCATATAAACCAGCGGGGCATTAGATGGAAAAAGTTTAGTCACTGCCCAGGAATGACTATAAATGATTGTATTACCCCCTAACTTTATATACGTTACCAGTTCTACTTTTGTGCTCTTCTGTCTGAACACCTTGCCCAAACATTTATTGAGCTCATCACTCTTATGCACAAAGTAGTAACCACCTCTCTTCTCCACTACTACGATCTGCAAAGAGTCCAATAAAGCCACTGGCCCCAGATGACACCTTGGCAGCTCATACGCTGACTGTAGTCCAAGAGATGTGAAATCCTTGACATGCCCTGCACAGATCTTTATTTTTTATTTTTTTTACTTACAAATACTTATATCCCACCCTCTCCTGCACAACGGCAGCTTGAGGCGGCTCACAACAAAAAACAACAACGTTTATAAAATCCATAAAATACATTTACATTTTAAAAGGGCAGAAATAAACCCCTCCCCCCAACTCAACCCCCCCTACCTGTCTCCCTCCCCAAAGGCCTGGCGGAACAGCCCGGTCTTACACTGTCGTCGGAAAGAAGGGAGGTCCAGGGCTAGGTGGGCCTCTAACGGGAGGGAATTCCAAGAGCGGCCACCAGAACGCCCTCCCCATCGTCGCCACCTGGGAAACCCAGGGGACTTTAAGTTGGGCATCCCCGGCCAACCATCGATCTGACAAAGGCTTTTAATCTGGTCAGCAAAAAGTGCCTTTTCTAATCGCTGCAGAGAATCTACTCCCTGCCACCAACTCCCTGCCTTCCAATCCAATCCTTTCATGGTGATATGAAGGCCACAAGTCCAGTATGACAGAGATCAGTCTGACAGCTTTGAAACTTGCAGCAGTATCAAATTTTCTGGCATAGTCTTCTCTCTCCTGGTTTACCATGCATTCTCAAATCAGCACTAAAAAGATCACATGGAAAAAGCTTTTCAACGCTGATATCCAAGGGCAAAAACCCAAGCACCTAACAATAAGAGAACTTCTTTTTGCAGATGACACAGTAATCGTACAACTCTCTAGAGACAGGGACTTGAATTCAATGCATTAGCAGCAATGGGGAAGACGCAGTGAACCTGGATCCCTGACTACAGAGGAGCTCCAGTACAGCAACCCTGCTGTAGCTTAGAGCTACCTTGCCATGAATTTGGATTAGACAGCAGTCTTAAAATGAAAATCAATGAATTTGACATAAAGCATGTTAACTGCACCAGAGGTCTCAAGTGCTGACACCATGTTATAAGTTGTGCGCAAGTTTGGGTAGCTAGCAGCAACTGTATTAAATATTTTATCTAAAAAAAAGACAAGCTTTACTCTTGCATCATAAAGGTACCATAAGTACCATATTCAGTCACCCAACAAATGACAGGAAATTAACACTACTTTACCAGGCATTTTTAATATGCTGCTATAAAGTGGCACGACTTGGACCAGAGCTAATATGAGAAAAGGCTAAATTCCACCCACAGCCTTTGTGATATCGTAAACAACAAGTGGGAAGCCAAAGCTTCCATTATTGAAATGCTTGAGAAGCAAGGTTGTCAAACCTACTCGCTAATCTCAAATACAGACACCTCTATTGGCTTGGTAACTATCCCAAGTAGATGCATTCTTTCAGTAGAGAAAACATGTGAATATTCTTTGGTTACTGCATCAACCTGGGCTTGGGTTTATGAACATTTCTAAGAGGGTCTTAAACTTTCAGCATCAACAATGAAAGCTAGAAGACTGCAACACCAGAGGGTTGCACTGTACCAGGCAGCCAGGAAAACTGAAGAAGAAAGTGAAGAAGAAAGACCAACAGCAGGTCTTAAGTATCATCATTATACTGGCTTCATCCTCAAGTCCTGTGTCTTGAGCCTGCATTACTTGTGGCAGAAATTATATTTCCAGAATTGGGTATTTTTTCCACGGGCACACAACCATCTCCACCCACAGAGCATCGGGCATTGGAACCCATTGCTCCATGTCATACGTGGAGATGGGGGGGGGGGGGGCGTCTCATGTGAAACGGGCCAGTAACAGAACTGCCCTGGTGTTTTTGCCATCATCTTTCAGCATTAATAGTTGCATACCTCATTTCTGGGCAGGATCAGAACATGTCATCACCACAAGCATTAAGTACACTGACTGCTAAACAAGCATGAAAAAAATGACTTAAAGCCATTATTAGATGTATTCTTAAAAAGTCACTTTTTCTATGATGAAACAAAAAATGTGGGTACTCTGGCTGATTTTTAATCACATACTTTAAATATACAGTTTCCAACTATCCCTCAATGGCAAACTAAACAGTTTCTACTTACTGTTTTAGTTCTTCTTTGAAAAGTTCCAAATTGCTCTTTTTCTTTTCCTTCTCCCCTTTTTTCAAAGGCTAAAACAGAAGAACATAAGCCAAAGTTTCAAAAGAATACATTATTAAATTTGAATCCAAGTAATGTTTGCCCAGTCTATACTTCTATGTAACTTTCAAATCGTATTTATCTTTAATCCAACAGTTCCTTTAGGCTACAGTCTGGAAAAGGTGGTGTTAAAAGTAAGAGCTCTATCTAATTAAACTGCATTATGAAAAGGCAACTCAGAACATTAAGAGGAGCACAATGAAAATACACAAGTTTAGAGTGAACATGAAACCACCTTAACACTGCCCCCTTGTGCTTAGATATTACAATGTCTTTTACTGTACAATCTCATCCTTTAATGTGTTGTTTTGACAATTTAAAGAGCATATTTTATTTATTTCAATTTTTAGCCTGCCCTTCCCTCAGAGGCTCAAGGCAGCTTACAAAAGAACATAAAACATTCACCCACACCAATCCCATATGTTGTGCCCTGTAGCATAATTATTTTTGCATATTTACAATAAATTTCATCCCATACGTTCAATGAATCTTTAGTAAATTAGACTACATTCCATTTCCTATTATATGTTATGTATTTAGTTATTTGGTCTCCACACATATCATACAAAAACAGGATCTCACTCCCACATTTCTATTTCAGACATTATACAGATGCCTCTCTGAAGGTTATTTTACCGTCGTAGCGGATCACAGAGAATCCATTTTTATGCACAGTATGGATAATTTAATATGTTCAGGGCTTCTTCTATACACAAGTATACAAAAACATTTTTCTAACCGCTAAATATTGATAATGCTACATAACACAACCTTGTTAAAAAAACAACAACACATGCACACACCCCTAGCTCCCATTCTCAAGCAACTGTTTTTTAACAAAAAATATTCATTTTTCTCATCACCACGGATCATCAGGCTGTTATCCTGATAGCATCCAAGTGAGTAAACTGCTTGGCTAGTTAGTAAACATTTATACTAGATTACAAAAGTAAGGCCACAGCTGAAGAATAACATGCTCTTTAGATGTACAGTTAGTAATTTCCTGTTCTTAGAAGTCATTAGAAAAAAAATCTATAATCCCAATCTACTATTTTGAATATCATTTTCCCACATTTTTCATTGTCACTTGTTACTTCCTCCCACCATAAAGTACAGAAGCTTCACATGATCCTACTAATTGTAGAAAGATATATTTTAGAAATATTAACTCATTATAGACCATAGGAGACATGCATTAGGCAGTATTAAAACTGCATGTACAACGTTAGTCTTTATATTTCTTGGCTTAAGCACTCAATTCAGCAGCTTTAACGAGTTCCTAGCAATTCTATGCAACATTTACTTAAGTCCCCTTAAAAGGGGAACAAAAATCAGGACAAACAGCACACAAAAAACTGACAGAAAAGGGGGGGGGGAGAGAGGAAACAACAGTTACACGTGAAGCTATAGCTTAGCAAGATCTTCAGCCGATCAGTTATAAATCAAAAAGCAGACAAGTTTTTGCTAAAATTTTAACAAACAAAAAAGAAACATTTGGGTAAATAAAAAAAAAATTAAAGTTTCTGAAAGCATCCGTTTCAAAATTGTTTTACAACCAGCGGCGACCCTAGCCTGAGGGCACCTGGGGCAGTGCCCTGCTCCCACCATCCCCCCGGTGCCACACTGACAGAGCGCTCTGTCTCTGCAGGGCGGCTGAAATTGACATCGGAGTGCTGCTCTGACTGCTGCAGCTTGGCTTGCAGTCAGAGCAGCGTGGCGCTCCAATGTCAATTTCAGTCGCCCGGCAGAGACAGAGCGCTCAGTCAGTGAGCATTAGCCTCTGTCTGGATTCCTTCTGGGACACCAGAGTCTGGAGTCCCAGAAGGGACAAACTTGAACTGAACACGCGCCGGGCGGCTGAGAGTTCAGTCCAAGCGCGCCGCTGGGAAATGAAATTTCCCTGAGCGGCAGCTTTGCATTGAGTCCTATGGGCTCAATGTAAAGACTCACCTGGGTGTTCAGTGGAGGCTCTCGGCAGCAAGATGTGCTGCAGCATGCATGCTTGAACTGACTCAGTTGAGCATGTGCGCCACAGCACATCTCGCTGTCGAGCACCTCCATTGAACGCAGTGAACTGTCTGGTGCCAGTCCCTGTGCAACGATGGTCACGGTGAGTAAACGTGCGGGGCGGGGGGAGCGGGGCGCAGAGGCACTGGGGAAGGGTGGTGAGCAGCGGGGGAGACTCGGGGAGCAGAGACTGGGGACCCGGGATGGAAGGGGGGG
>QEPC01011163.1:2389871-2400881 GCA_003113815.1 Sphenodon punctatus
AAAACAAGCAGACAACCAAAGAAATACTTTCAGTAAGATTAACCAAACAGAAGAAGCAGCAGCAGATGAATCCAAAGTTGGAAAAGTTCTATGTCCAACGTTTCGCTAAAGAATAGCTTCCTCAAGGTTCTTTTCACCTCCAACTTCTTTTTGTTATAGGACAACTGCTTTACATCCAAAATTAGTTCTTTTGTCCTTTCATTTTGTACTTCTTGTTTGGGTAAGTATTTTTTCCTCCCCTCAAGGTTTATTTCTCAGCTGAGCTCTCTGTTTTATAGTCCCTCTAAACCCTGTGGGATCCGTCTGGACACTTCGGCTGAAGCCTTTTCTTTCTGCTAACAGACGGACTGAAGCTACAGTTTGTATTACCTACTACATATAGTTGGGCAGTAACTGAGCATGTCCTTTTGTAGTTTTGTCCATGTTCATTCCCACGATAAAAAGTCTCTCAATTGAAAAGAATACTATGGAGTGTTCAGCTACTATTTCTGCTCAAAAATCAGGACAATGCCATTTTTAAAGAAACATACTGATTGGACAAGATTAGGAGCCGACAGCCTGTGTGTTCTAATCCCAAAGACTTCCTAAAACCATTTTTGCCTAAGTTTCCCAGTCACAAGAGTCAGGATAGTACTACTTTGCAGGTTGGGATACTGTAGTTAATAAGTATAAAGTACTCTGAAGACAGGTTACAAATATTTCCAAGAGAATAAACTTACGGGTTTTTTAGTTTCTATCATTAGAAGGGATGGAGGCCTTTCATTAGAAGGTTGATTTTGCTGATTTTTTTGATCTGAAAATCGCGATGAAGGTTTATAGATTTTACCTCGTTTTTCATCTGTTTCGTGTTCGTCTGAAATTGAGAGTTCAAGGTAGTTACTGAATGTCAAGTTTAAAAACCAGTCTCCACTGGTTCATTGAATTTACATCATGTTGTATATATACCGTACGTTACATGTTGAGGTAATATTTATGAATAAGTGATATAAGATGAAGCTTTTTTAAAAAAAACAAAAACAATATAACTAATACACAGGAAAGGACATGCTACTTAAACAAACATCTCATAAAAACATAACAAGTTTTGGGAAGCAACATCCTTTACCAGGGAGCTAAAATGAACCTGAACCAAAAACTAATTTAAACCCTTATTTTTTCTTTAACTGGTACAAAACCGGAACCATTCTTTACAAAGTCTTAGTTGAATCCAAAGCAGAACCAAACTGAAAAAATAATTCAGGTTACCAGTTCAGAATAAGGGTTTGACTAAAAACTGATGTGGTACTACACTGACCCCAGGCTGTGTTGCCCGCCCCCGCCCCCCATAGAAGCCTCACACTCACATAAAAACACCTGAGAAAATTTTTCATACATGTTGGATTTGTCCACGCTTTTCTGACCCTCTTCAAGAGCTGGGAAGCAACAGGCTGCAGCCCACTACTGTCTCCCAGTAAAAGCAAAACGACATACAGAAGAGGACGTAGACAGAGACTGGGCTCTGGGAGAGACCCCAGTGATAGCCACCAGCTGCTGCAAAGTCACAGGCAGCATAGGGTGAAAACACACATAATGCAAACACCACTAACATTTCTTATGCATGTTGCAGGACTGCATACGGCACCAATACATTCCCTGAAACATGCATAAGAAACGTTAAAGCGGTATTAAACCAGCGTTAAAGCAAAGGTAGCATTATTTCTGTTTTCACCCACCGAGTGCAGCAGGCATTCCATCCACCAGGGTGGTGAGGGAAACCGCTGCTTTCTCTATCAGTCCAGACTCTGACAGAGATGGTGCCTGCCTCCTCACCCATCCAGGACTCATGCAATCTGAGGGAGCCCTCAGCCCATCATGGAGAATGAGGGCTCATTGGTTTCTGGCTATTGGGAGTTACTGCCAACACCTCCCCCAAGGGTGTGAAGTAGAGGTGAAACAAGTACCCAAAAAAACAGGTATATTCAACAAATTTCTGGTACCCAAATCGACCCAACAATATCGGGTACTGACTGGTACCTGACTGCAACCTGTTTTGAATACCCAACATCCCAGAAAGCCAACTTCCAGTCCTGATTTTCCAACCCAATACACTGATCAGTAATCAGAAAAATTGAAAAATCAGTACCAAAAATTACCGACGTTTGGGGTTTCCGGGTACCCAATCGCTACCTAGGTAGCCCATCATGTACCCAAAAACACAGGTATTACCTGTGGGTACTAAATTCAGTACCCATTTCACTTTTAGTCTGGAGTCTGCTGTTATTTATGCAAAGCAACAAAGTCGGGTGGTTACAGGAGGCGGACTAGGACACACAACCACATCCAACTCCTCCATTGACTCTCCGTGAGAGCTTGAAAGTCACTAATGTTCTGTACCTTAGTTTACCTTTCTGTAAAATTGGGGGAGAGGCAGTACCTCGATACTGAAGTCAAATTTAGAGCCATTATTTTGCCTCACCCCACTTTGCAAGTAAGCATTGAGTTCATGGCTGCCATGGCAACCGTGCACCTCTCAGACAGTAGTGGGCCCCACACATCTTGGGAGGACATACCCTGGACATATTTTGCACCGGCCTTGAGGCGGGGGACCTGTTAGTGGGGGAGGTGTCAACAGTGCCCTTGTCATGGACGGATCATTATCTCCTCTAGGCGCATATCAGCCACCAGGAGGGTGCAGAACCAGTTAGGTTGGTTCATCCCTGAAAGCTTATAGAAACAAAAAGGTTCTGGAATACTCATGGGGATGTTCCCTCTGACCTTGATGGCCGGTCACTCAATGACCTCATAGAATTCTGTATTGATGGAGGCCGTCAACCATGTGTTTCCAAAGCGTCCACTCCCGAATCGCCAACACAAGTCCCTGTGGTATACAGAGGAGCTGCGGCGGATGAAGCGAGAAAGGCGGGATTAGAGCAACGGTGATGTCACTCTCGTACTGAAGTTGACCGATTGAGACACAGTACCTATGCCGTGGCCGTGCAGACAGCAAAGGGTTTTTTTCTGCCCTCACTTCATCCGCTAAGTCCCGTCTGGCTGAGCTCTTCCGGGTGGTGAGGGGGATGGTCAGTCCAGTCTCCCTCCCCCTGTATTCAGTCATCAAATGCTCTCTGTGACTTGTTTGTGGACTTTTTTGCAGACAAAATCGCTCAAAACCACCACCGTTTTGACACAGCACTTTCAGCAATAGGTGAGCCAGAGGCAGTTAAAGACCCATCTTGTCCTGTTTTATGGGATCAATTTCAAGGCATGTCGACCTCGAATGCGGGGGGATGCTCTTGGGACTGTTTGAGTCACTTATTGTGAATTAGATCCATGCCTGTCCTGGCTGGTTAAGGCCAGCCGGGAGACATTAGGGCCGTTGCTGGCCGGGATAGTCAACACTTCCCTTGGGGAGGGCAGGGTGCTAGACTGTCTCAAGGAGGCTGTGGTTGCGGTCCCTGCTCAAAAAGCCATCACTGGACGTTGACATCCTGGCCAGCTATCAGCTGGTCTCTAAACTTCCCTTTTAAGGGAAGGTTATTAAACGGGTGGTGGCTCGACAGCTCCAGGAGCATCTCGATCAGATCAACTTTCTTGATCCCTCGCAGTCTGGCTTTCGTCCGGGTTATGGCATGGAGACTGCGCTTCTGGCCTTTGTCGACGACCTCTCCCAAGAGTTGGACCAGGGTCATTCGACCCTGTTGATTCTGTTAGATCTTTCGGATGCATTTGATACCGTTGATCATGAGTTGTTGGTGACTCGGCTGCGGGACCAGGCAGGGATCAGCGGGACTGTTCTTGAATGGCTCCGCTCTTTCCTGTCTGGGAGAGACCAACGTGTGGTCCTGGGTGATTATTCATCTTCTCCACGGGGCCTCACATGTGGAGTCCTGCAGGGTTCTGTCTTATCCCATCTCCTGTTCGATGTGTATATGCAGCCTTTGGGGGAAGTTGTCAGAGTCTGGTGTAAGGGGTCATCAATATGCTGATGACACCCAGCCATCTCTCTCGTTTTCACCAGACACAGATCCAGCAGTCTCGGTGCTTACCCAGTGTCTGTCAGCTGTGAGGGATTGGATGAGGGCAAGCTGCTTGAAGTTAAATCCTGACAAGATGGAGGGGACAGTTGTGGGGAAAGCCGGGGGAGCGATGGTCCTCCCCTGGTATCTCAGGTCCGCAGTCTGGGGGTGATCCTTGATCCGCAGCTCTGCCTGGATGTCCAGGTAGCAGCAGTGGCGAAGGGTGCATTCTGGCAGTTACATCTGGAATATCAGCTTAGGCCGTATGTCTCGGGCTCGGACCTGGCCACAATCATTCATGCTTTTATTACCTCAAGTTTAGACTACTGTAACGCACTCTACGTAGGGCTACCCTTGGTGCTCGTCCGGAGACTGCAGCTGGTGCAAGAATGCAGCGGCCCGTCTCAAGCACATTATTCCAGTGCTCCACTCTCTGCACTGGCTACCAATTCTGGGCCCAATTCAAGATGTTGGTGTTGACCTTTAAAGCCCTAAATGGTCTGGGTCCCATCTACCTATAGGACCGGCTCACCCTCAGGATCCTGGATCGACCTCTGCAGTCGGTCAGAGGTGCCCTCGAGGTTCCCCGGGTGTCGGCCATGAGGAGAGGCATTCTCTGTGGCTGCACTGTGGTTGTGGAACTCTCTCCCATTGGACGTCTACCTGGCCGCTGACCTTCCCTCTTTCCGTAAACTGTGTAAGACCTGGCTGTTCTGCCGGGCCTTTACCGAGGGAAATGGGATGGGTGGGTTGGGCTAGGGAGGGGTTTCGGTACTGGGTTATTTTAACTTTGGGGTTATTAGTGTTTTCAATGTATTTTATTTTATTATGTATTTTTAAATGTTGTTAGCCGCCCCGAGATGCTTATAGCAGGAAGGGGCGGCATATACATTTAATAATAATAATAATAGAAGTAGAAGTAGAAGAAAAAAAGAGAGTAGTAGTAGTAGTAGTAGTATTTTCCTACAAGCACTGGGTCAGGTGTACCAGACCAGTACTGAACCATCATTGGCCTGCACTGAACAACTTCAGTCACAGCCATACCCAAACAAGAACCAAACAGAAAAATTTACTTCTTCAACTCCCTGCATCTAGCACAAAGATAAATAACATTTGAAAATAAGTCCAATTATAAATCATCTCTTAAAATAAATTACTCATAGGAAGACAAGGAAAATGCACTGCTAAAGGCCGATGGAAAAAAACATTCTATTTTACCTTTAGAAGCATTGACAATTCCTCCTCTTACAAATGTTTTCACTTTATTACCATCACTTCCTTCAAAGGCAGCAAGGAATTCTTCATAAATTTCTGCAGCTGCCTTCTCATCCTCCTACACAAACCAAACGTTAATCCGTTTAATATTATTACGAACAGTCTGCAAAAACCCTACAATTATCCTTTTTATTTTCTTGAGTTTATGCTACACTGATTTATATCAGATACATTTATTTTTCACACAAGGATTCAATTTCTCAGCGCAAAAATATGGGAAGAATTATGAGCCCATGAGCTAGAGAAAGACAGCTAGGATATACAATTCATTTAGAATATTTTAAGATGGTCTATTAAAATTTTGAGAGTTCAAAAGAAAATGCCAAACACAACAAACACCAGTTACAAAATCAAGGGTTCTACAGTAGTCCAAAAGTTTAATATGTCATCATCTATACAGGTTCATAGGGTGAAAACAAATGAGACAAGGGCAGGCCAGATCTCCTGGCCACCCCAGGGAGGGGCAGTGCAGCCACTACTCCTTGGGTCGGTGGGGAGGGCAGTTTAAATGAGCAGCCCCCCCCCAAATCCAGGCAGGGGGGCTGCTGTCACAAGTCCCTCCGCACCACAGGTCAGCCAAGAAGCCATTCACATGGGAGAGAATCAGGCTCCCAGGAGGAACTGCTGCTAAACAGCTGATCAGAGGGGTGGAGGAGTGTATCAAGTCATCCCTCCCCCATCAGCTGTTTGGTGGGCTGGGGTGAGTGCATTTCTCCAGGGCCACTCCCTCCCAATCAGCTGTTTGTTGGGCCGGGATGAGTGCGCTCTCCCAGGCCCAATCTTTGGACCTCACCACCGAGCTGGGCACAGTCTAACAGATGGGAGGGCACATGTTATCCCAGATAAGCCCAGCTGGGCAAATCTAGTCCAGGCTGCATTGCTAACTTTCACCAGACAATGCATTCAGTAGTAACCGGCCACCCACCCCGAGGTGGACATGGGCAAACATCTGGTAGCCACCAAAATGACCAGCTGGTGACTCGCTGGCTACTGTCTCATTTGTTTTCCACCTGTAGTTTCTAACTTCTGTGAGAGACTAATATGGAATCTCTTTTAAACGGTTATGTGTTTAAGAAGGACATTAAATGTTTTCAAGAAATTTGTGAAAATAAGCAAGATAGCAAATTAAATCTCGCTCTATAGTACTGCTTTAGGATGGGATCTAAAAAGGTATCCAGGATATTCAAATCTTCAGAAATTAGGCTCTTAAAAATCCCAGCAAAAAAACCCAACAAATTTATAGGGTTAGATATTGAAATTGTTTAAATAAAAAGGTCCTTTTAAAATTTAAGGCCTTTTATAAATGGACCGTAGTGGGTGGGGGGGATGGGTGTGCGGCCACAGTAGGTGGAGGTGGGTGTGTGCCCGTAGGAACATCGGGCATTGGATCCCTTGCTCTGTGCATGGGTGATGAGTGTAGCGCGCGCACATACACACCCATCACCCATGGCATTCACACGGGTGCCTCCATCCATCTCCATGCAGCGAAACGGCATGGAGATGGGTGAGGGCATCTCGTGTGAAAAGGGCCTAAAACTTAAGCATGATCTTCAGGAATCACATCAGATAAATCCCTTTTCAAGTTATAAATCTTATTTAACAAATTCAATGCTTCAAAAAGGAGGAAAAATCCCTAGGGTAAAAAGCAAGGTATATTTTGAGAATGAATACCATATACAACACTCGAATAGCTAAACTGAGTGATGTGTCAGACTTTTTACTAAGGTCTACGATGGGGGCTAATAGCCAAGAAGTCTGCTCTCAAGCTTAACCTAATCTTTTTTGCTGGGAAAGATAAATGTGTATGCATACACAGACTAATATGACAATACAGCAAATACTTTATCATAATGGTACAATACAGCAAACGAAGGTTGATTTCCTTTACGTTTTTAAAACTAAAGAAAAACAATTCTCTAAATCAGATTTTCTAGTTTTACTGCCAGCAGCTTGGTTAGATAAGCCAGTAGCAAAATAAACCTTAGCTGTTTAAATAAAATATTGCTGTAGATTACCTTTTTTTTTAATTCCTCTTGTTCCTTTTTGCTTAAAGTCCTTTTGGCCGCACTCATCTTACCAATACTGAATGCTTTAAGTTTGCTTTCTAAAAGAGGCTGTAAAAAGAAGAGAAGCAAACATTAAACAGAATACTTTAAAATGCAATTTTTAAGCATGCGCGCTGCTAATGTCTGAAGCAACTTGGGGAAAAGGGCTGATACAACAAATGGATTTATCAGCTTGGAAGAATTGGAAGACCACCCAGACTTGTCTCTGGACAGGTAGCTTTGGAATGGCAATAAGATTTTTAAATATTCTGATAGCATGAAACAATGCAGGAGCGGATTATTAAGAAAACGTTCAACAATCCACATTTTAAAATGAAGCTAAAAACTTATAGTCAGGGCCCTGTCCATTCTGCAAAAAAGTTTTTCCGAATTCTGAGATCAGGTAACCCGAATTCTGTGAGCAGAAAACCCAAATTCTGCAAGCAGAATAAAGTATGCACATTGAAAAGAATTAAGCAAAGCTCTCTCTCTCTTTTACATCTGCCTGTCCACTTTTCATTCTTTACACTTTCACCACTCACTAAGATTCTGCTCTCACAATTTATAACAGCATTGATGATTAATGACTTGGAATAAAACTCAACTCAAAATTTCATTCTAGCTGCAGAATGTTATCTTTAAGAGAATTTTGCACACAGGAGTTTGTGTTGAAATTCTTGAGTACAAAAATGTTGAACAATCTGAAAAAACTAAATGAATAGAAAACATTTAAACAATTATCCTGCCACAAAAAAATCTATAAAGATGTTTGAGGTTCTTCAAATGCATTCACTGCAAATTAAGTTAATATGAATACTTTATTTACGACCTCAAATCATACAAAAAGAAAGGAAAAGATAATTTGCCTATATCAAGTTTACATATTTTAATGTATCCTAGTAACCATGTTCTCAAACCATTCATACTATGCTAATTAAAATATAAAGTATTAATACAATTATAAAATTATTCACCAAAATTCAAATTTTAAGAGTTAATAAAATGTTTTATGTGAAAAAGCAAATTCAAATTTTGAACAAATCACATACACAAACTGGGATGTTTGGCATGTTTCAGAGCACTTTTCTACTCAGCTGATCAATTTTCCTCTATTCACTGCTGAATGAGGAATCTTCACGAGAAGACAAAAAAAAAAGTAGCAAGAAACACTATAAGTCAATCTTGAAAAGGGAAGTGTGCTCTATCATTTGACATTCTAAAAAGAGAAAGTTTAAACAGAGCTACCCTTTACTTGTATTTAGCTTTAAAAACCAAGTTCATATAGCAAACCACTTGAAATATTACTGATCTTGACAAGGATTAAGCTACAGTTAAAACAAATTATTCAAAGTTACAAACACTTTTACAATGTGTAACAGCTGCAGGATTAGAGCTTGGATACGTCCTAGTGGGAATATAGTTTTCTTCAATAGCTGGGAGTGACTGTCCCTTTGAAGGAGTTGGCTGCCTCCACAGACCACACCCCTCTTGGGGATATAAGAGGAGGAAATACTGCTGTAAAGTCAATCTGCTGCTGGCTAGAACTGGAGGAGGAGTTCAGCAAGCTCAGAACAAGGTACTGATCCTGAAAATAGGTTTGCTCAAAAGCCCTGGAAAATGTTGGGTGGAGTACTGCAGAAGGCCCAGAGCCACCTACTACACAATTTTCTGTAGTAACTAGTATTTCTCTCTCAGACAGCGCTGCGACTACTGCAGTTCAAAGTTCAAGAGAGTTCTTCTTCAAATCCCATAGTATATCCAGATAATTTATAAATAGGGAAAAAGTGCTGTTTTGGAGGGGAAAGATCTCTCCAGTATCACTGAGCAGCAGCTTTTAAATTGAAGATGACAACTTTTGGAAAGGATGCAAACAAGATTGGCAAGCAAGCACAGCAGAATGAAGATGGGTAAATAATATTTAATTCCTTGAACCATTCCCCAATGAGGTATCAACAGCCCATATGCATTACTCTTCAATGGAAACGGACCATGACAAAATAAGTTAAACACTTCTTTGTACCATAATAACTACTATATTCTATTTTTTAGACTTACATGTGTATCTGCAGGTCCAGGGGTATGTACTGGCTCTGGCACCCTGGCCTAAAAACATTGGAAATACAAAGGAAAAATTCAGGAACTTTAGAAAGCATTTACCAATTTGCCAAACACACAAAAAAAACCACCACACCACAGCCATGTCGCATGCAATTGTTGGGATTCCATTTTCATTTCAATTTGATTCACTACCTCAACCTAATGCTTTAAGATTCAATGACAAATAAAAAACTTACAATATTTAAGTTTAGTGTATGGTATCCAAGGTAGCACAGGGAAAGAGCCAATATGTCTAAATCTATAAGCATATGGGTTTTGCCCCTTTCATAGCCTTTTACCACCTCAACTAGGAGGAACAGCAGAGCCATCCTAAACATAGCCCTTGGCTTGCTGTACCGAAAACATTTAATTTCTGTAGCAGGACTATCATTAGAAGTCACTGGTTGCTTTACTTTGTCCCCCTTATGTTTATAAAAATTGTCTGCAAATTAGGTAAGGGGTGTTGCTAGTAGATTTAGTATGTTATGTTAAAACCAAATTGGAAAGATGCAGTACTACTATTTTTGAAGGGGATTAATATGGACAACCAAGTCAAAATGCAAGTTCACCATCATACATTCTTCCAAGTTCAAACTAGGAAAATTTTTAAGAAGTTATACTTTGAAGTTTTTCAATTTTTGATTATGCACATAAAACCTTAGGGGCATATAAGGCACTTCAAATCACTCCCATGAACATCCCAAGGAACAGAAAGTTGCATACTGAATACAATCCTTAGTAAATCAGAAAGACCCCCAAGACTAGACAGCACCTGAAAACAGCACAAAATAAGCGCAGCACATACTGCAGCAGGGCAGGGTTTTCTACACTATCTAACCAGTGAGCCTCAATGCTGTCCGAGAGTAACTAGGCCTTTTAGGGGAAGCAATTGGAGAAAAAGGTCTCCATTTCTGCATGAATTCAACCCCTGGCTTCAGAGGGTGCTAACTAACAAAGACAGTAGCCTGCTGCAGCCTGGGTTTACTACGTGCAGCCGCCACTCACATGGGTCAGCAGACAAACCCAATAAACAGGGAGGCACTATGCGCAGCCCACCCCGACTCAAACTCAGCAAACTCTGGATACAGGAAGCTGCCCGCACTGTGGATTTTTTCTGCTTTGTTTTTTTTTCACTTTTTGGAGTGCCTCTCTGGAGTACTCTGTCTACTTTCCTAGTAGACAAAGTGCCAGTACTCATTCTGCGGACCGCTCTAGGCGCTGGGTCCAGGACTCTCCTGGTGGACCTGTATGCCAGCAGAGACTACACACACCCCAATAAGACAGAAAGCAGCCATGTAGGCACACATTAAACAGGATTAGGCATCATTTACCCACATTCTCCGTGATGATGTCATGAGTCAGGGTGGGTGGGGGCCCCGTGTCTGGTGAAGGCGAACATCTGGAAGACACCTAATAAATGGTGTGGTCTAATGTTAGCTAATGTGACGTACTGTCTGTTTTCTTTTCATCCCAAGCCTAAAAAAGAGTGCTAATTTTGGGGTACCATTTGCTCACTAATAAAAGGGAACAATTCATTCCACACTGATCAAACACCCATTTAGTAGTAAGAATTTGGGATCACAACCGGGGCTGAATTT
>QEPC01011163.1:2400981-2419070 GCA_003113815.1 Sphenodon punctatus
GGGGGGGGAGGGTAATCTTGTCTGCTTTTAGGAAGCACCTGACGAGGGAATGCCCGGTCACCTTAAACCCCCTGGTTGCAAGGAAAACTGAGTTCAGGGCAGCTACTTGTCTGGACAGCATGTTGGGTTTTAACCCCTTTTCCAAGCCTGCCTGAAAAAAATCCTTTATTTCAGGGATCCCCAGTGACCCTGGATTTATGGCTTGGGACTGCACCAGTCCCTAAAGGTTCACCAGGTGAATTGGTAAATCCTGCAGGTGGACTGCCACCTAGAGGGAAGCAGGGTTTTGAGGACTGCATTGGAATAGCCCAGATCTTTCAAGGCTTTGTGTTCAATTTCCATGCAGTCAATCTGAGTAATGTCAAATCCTCGTAAACGATTGGACCCTGACTTAGTAAATTTGGGAGAGGTGGCAGCCTCAGGGGTTCTGCAGAGTTGAGTTCGATCAGGTTCAAGAACCAGGGCCTTCTTGGCCAACAGGGCATCACTAGGATCATGCGACCTCGTTCTCTGCGGGCCTTCACCACCATCCGTACAATCAGCGGGAACAGAGGGAAGACAGAGCAGAACTGACGGTCATGCTTGGTTGAGCGCATCCATGACCCTCGCCTCCCGGTGCAGGGATTGTGACATGAATAACTGCGCCTCTGTTTTTGGGTGTCGCAAACAGGTTGATTTGTGTGCGTGAGTTCGGCACACCAATCATGCTGAAGACTTGATGGCAGAGCAACCATTCCCCCAGGTCCACACGGTGTCTGCTCAACCAGTCCGCTGTCACATTGTCCATACCCTTTATGTGTAGTGCTTTCAGGGACCACGTGTGTGTCTCGGCCCAGAGGAGGAGTCTCGCAGTTTCTGCATGCAGTTGCCGGGACTTGGAGCCTCCTTGGTTGTTGACGTGTGCCTTCGCCGTGGTATTGTCAGTGTATATTAGCGCTGATCCCAGATGCGGTATGCAAAGTGCTACACCGCCAGGCGTATTGTCTTGAGTTCGAGCCAGTTGATAGTTTGCCTGCTTTCCTGTGGCATCCATTGTCTCTGAGAGGTGGCAGAGCCCATGTGGGCCCCCCAACCCATCAGGCTCACGTCCATGGTGATGGATAATCAGTTCTGTTCTGTAAGCAGGACCCCCTGCGCAAACTTGCGCCACTGCAACCACCAGGACATGGCTTTCTTTACCCCTTGGGTGATTATGACCCACGGGTTCAGGCCCCTGGACATTTCCAATTGCAGTGGTCGGAGTTGTTGTTGTGGGGTCGCAAATGGAAGCGGGCCCATTGTAGGTGTTGCACGCAGGAGACAAGCAGGCCCAGTAGGGCGCTTGTAGAGGTCTTACCATGGTTCGGGTCTTGTCCTGTCTGCTTGGCGGGATGAAGACTGTGTCTGAGAGGGTATCGATGATTACCTCGAGATGTTCCAGTCTCTGCACCGGTATCAGCTGACTCTTCTTATAGTTTATCATGAACCCATGTCGATCCAGGCACTCTATTGTTTTCAGTAAGTCTTTCTCTGCCTTTTCCCTGGAGGGAGACCGTATCAGCAGGTTGTCCAGATACGGGTGGACGTGAATGCCCTCAATTCTGAGGTTCGCTACTAGGGGGATCAGGACTTTTGTGAAGGTGTGGAGAGAAGATGCGAGGCCAAACAGGAGCGCTTGGTATTGCCAATGCTGTTTGTCATAGTCAAACCTGAGCCTCTTTCTGTGAGCCTGTCTGATAGGGACGTGCATGTAAGCTTCTTTTAGGTCCAGGGAGGTCAGCCAGTCGTTCTTGGAGATGGCTTGGCAGATGATCTTTAGCATTTCCATACAAAACTTTCTCGTCCTCACTCTCTTGTTCAGGAGATTCAGGCCCAGCATCGCTCTCCACTCGCCCAACTTCTTTGGGACCAGGAACAGGATTGAGTAAAGGTCCTGTTCCTGCTAGCCAGGAGGAACCAGCTCTATTGCTCCGATGGAGTGGAGCCTGTTGATTTCTGCCAGCATTGCCTGGTGTTTGGCCTGCTTGGAAGAGACAGGAGAGATGAAAAAAAAAAATGGGGGTTGGTTTTATAGCTCTATTGGGTACCCCTGTATAATGACCTCTAATACCCAGGTGTCTGAGGTCGAATCTGCCCATACCTGCAAGAAGCTTTGCAACCTGCCCCCTATGTCTGCCACGGTCCCAGAGTCAGACCTGTTTGGATTGGCCAAGGCCTGAAGAGTGTTTGGGCCGGCCCTGGCTGGGGAACTTCTTTTTTCCCTGCCATCTGGCCTTGAACTTGTTCTCCCGGGAAAATTGAGTCTGGGAGTATCCCTTTCTAAATGCTGCCGAGTTCCCTGCAAACCGGTATGGGAGACGAAAGCACTTATTTTTTGTAGTGAACTGTTGTAGCGTTTGTCTCTTGGCTTTGTCATTGGCAACCGCCAAGACCTTGTCAAGGCACGTGCCGAACAGTTTGGCTCCCTGGTAGGGGTCAGATATTAGAGGTTTTTGGCTACCGAATCCCCGTTCCAGGATCTCAGTCAGAAAGCGGTGCCTAGCTGTAACGCTGGCAACCACTGCCCTGGAGGCCCAAGAGAGTATCTGTGGAGGAGTTTGCCATGAAGGCAATGGCCAGGTGTATACATGTCGTCATGACTTCCGATTTTCTCTCACAGATATTGGGGTCCTGGATGTCTTGGAGCCAACTAATTAGGGCTCAGGCGACATACGAGGTAACTGTGGCCATACGGAGTACCATGGCTGATGCCTCAAATTCCCTTTTCAGGGCAGATTCAATCCCCTTGCCTGTGGCATCCTTAGGTAATAGTCTCCCTCTGTGGGAAATACTGTTTGACGTACCAGAGAAGCTGCCGCCACATCTACCTTAATAGTGCAGAAGAGCCCTTAATTGCGCCTAGAGACCGAGTACAACACTTCTTAGGTCTTTGTCATTCTACAGGAACTGTCAGAGTGTTTCCACTCAGCTATTATTAATTTTTAAAACGCTCTAAGGGGATTCCTTTATTCTTCCCATGGACTTGTGGAATGTGTGCCCTGGGGAGCTCCTCCCGAGTCAGAGGACTCATCTTTCTGTACCGTCTCTTTAAGTTGCAGGGTTTTTATCACCTGCTTCATCAGCTCATCTCTATACTGCATGGGGAATTCCCTCTCCTGATCAGTAGGGTGGGGGGAATGGCTATACGAGGGAGGGGGGAAGCTGGCCCTCCTCCAGGAAGGAGTTGGATTCCTTTTGTGAGTCTCTGTCTGAGTCCTGTGCTTCTTCCTCCTCCTCTGAGGAGTTCCTGATCAAGGGTGCCTTTCTGGCTTTGCGCAAGGGCTCTGTGGGCTTTTGGGGTAGCACCCCTTGCACATTCCTCCCCTGACTTATCTGAGGGTGCCTCCTCAGAGTGAGAGCAATCCTCTGGCAAGTCAAGTAGTTGGGTTCTGACTTTAGCAGGTTTTTTACCTTTTCCCGCCTTTTTTCTTGCTTTTTTGCCTGAGTCTGAAGCAGTAGAAGGAGAACATCTCCTCTTTGCTCTCGGGCACCCCCTACCTTCTTGCAAAGCCAGTGCAGGGAGGACATGATTCTTCCCAGCACCTCTCCTAGTCCCTGGAGGGAGGGGGCTGGAGCTGTGGCCTGCTCTGCATCCACAACCCCTTCCGCATGTTGATCTCTCGGCTGGGATCTTTCCCCAGGTGGTTCCCTGGCCTGCTCCCTGGATTCTTCCCTTGGGGGCTCCCTGGCCTGCTTGGGGGTGGATCAGGGCTTACTCTGTGTCATCCTGGTTCCTCAGTACCCAGGCCTCTGCGCGGAGTGAGATAAGCTGGCCTGATGGAGGAGCTGCGGGACTGGAGCCGCAGCGCGGGTCCGAATTCGGTCTGTGGAAAGGCGGGGTCTCGGGGAGCGGGCCGAAGATGAGGTCGCCAGCAACACACACGCTCCCTGCTCTGCAGGCAGCGAGCTGTTCTGCAGGTTTGAGCCCACTTTCCGAGGTGGCCTGCCCTATAATCAGGCTGCGCTGGCCACTGTATCCCCTGAGTTCTGGAGGTGTTTAGGTTTTTAAGGGTTCCTCTATGGTGAGCTTCCAAGATCTGCTCCTGCCGGCTCCAGAGGCAGAAATGAAATCGGAGTGTGAGGGAGGATTATTTCCCTGCACATATGCAGGAAAAAAAAAGATTCTGCCTCCTGCTGGTGAAACAGGGGAACGCCGCCAAAGTGAGAACTGGCCAGGGTGGAATATTAATCTTTATATTGAATCACAACCTGCCTAGTAATTACTTTTCTGTTATTAAGGATTGGCAAGCTCATTTCAAACTAGATTCTAACAGCAAACCAATTTTACCCTATCAGGAAAGACAAACTTGCCTTCAATAATGCATGCAGTTTAATGTTAGTGCTCACTCCTCTAAGGAGTGCATAATATTTATGTTTTGTGCTTCACTGTCAGTGTCAGAGAATTAAAATAAGCAAGCCATTTCAGTAGTAACAGGTTAAAAAGGCAGTTTGCAAAGTTTTCCTAGTAGACAAATAAACAGAGAATTAGAATTCCATTGTCCCCTTTCTTCACAAGAACTATTTACAGAATCCTCTGTAAATAGGTTTCTGTAAAACTCTTCAAAAAAAACTCTTCCCCCCTCATCCTTCCTCTCCTTCCTCAGTCAATAATTATTGATGGAGTCACCATCCTGCCTGTCCCCCAAGCCCGTAGCCTAAGCTTCATCTTTGACCCACCCCTTTCTTTTAAACCCTACATTGACTCTGTTGCTAAATCCTGTCGCTTCTCCCTCCATAACATTGCTAAGATTCACTCTTTTCTATCTGTCTCATCTGCCAAAACTCTTGTTCATGCTCTGGTCATCTCTCACCTCGATTGCTGTAACCTCCTTCTTTCTGGCCTTCCCCAGTCTCACCTTTCTCCCCTCATCTCCGTCCAAAACTCTGCTGCCAGGGTCATCTACCTCNTGGGAAATAGTCCCACTAGGAGTGTGCACCCAGAAATGGGAAATGCCAGGGAAAGGCTAATAATGGCAATTTCAGGGTTAGAAATGAAAGGCAGAAGAAACTTGCATGGGTTATTTGGCTTTCATTAATGACTTCTTTCCCCCATCCCCTGCACTGGCCATCATATAGATTCAAATCACAAGAACTCCTATTCTATATTCAGCTGTAGAGAGGCAGGTTAGTCTAGTGATTAGATTACTAGCTGTAGACTAGGGCTAATTTCCCAGTTCTGCCAAGTTCTGGGGCAGGGGTCTTGGCTTGTGAGGCAGGTTTGGGCCCTGGCAATTCATTTTTTATAAATTAAGCACTGATCACAACCAACACCACCACATTTAAGTACATAGCCTAAGATGAAAAGAAGTGCAGAGAAAATTCAACATTTCAGAGACTTCAACATTTCAAAGCTCCAATACGGATGAACTGAGGCTTTTAAATTAGTGTGGCACCTTACAGCCCAGCCCTCCTTCTGGCCATTTGTTTTGACTATCATTCCTCTTCTGCCCTCTTCAAAAAAAAAAAAAAAAAGAGTAACAGAAAGCATAAAAAAAATATTATTGTGAAGCCTTGGCAATAGAATGCTTAGGTGACAGTTGTTTTTGTTCTCATAGTTATATCAAATAGAGACCACTCAGTCCCATATTTAAAATAAAGAGCCAGTGGGCTCAGGAAAGCCAGCTGACCTTGTGAACATACAAAAGATCTGGAAAAGCCAATTCCAGGACAGAGTTCTACCTGACATCCTTGTCCTTTTAGGAGGAAACTTTGTAAAGCAAAGCCTCCCTCCCTTAACTCAATAAATCTTATCTACAGGAAATGAAATAGAGAATTAGGGCTCTTACCTGGTGAATTCTCTTCTGTCCAAGACACCGACCAGTTCTCACTTTGGGGTCGTTCCCCTATTTCACCAGCAGCAGGCAGAAGCTTCTTTTTTCTGCACACGTGCAGGGGAATGATCCTCCCTCTCATTCCAGTAAATCCCACAGACGAAGGACCGTCTGCAGGAAACAAACTCAAAACTAGTCAAACTCCAACCCACAATAGTGAAAAAGGGGAAGAGATTCCCAGTGCGGAGGTAGATACCTCCAACCTACAAACCCAATATAAATGATTTGGGGGGGGGGGTGTAATCTGATACAGTCCCCAAGACCCTCTTGAAGAGGTTTTGTCTCACTCGGTTGCCCATTGGGTGGGCCGGAGAACTGTCCGGTGTCTTGGACAGAAAGAGAATTCAGCAGGTAAGAGTCCCAATTCTCTATTCTATCCCAGACCCCGGCCAGTTCTCACTTTGGGGGTGTCCCAAAGCAGTAAAAGAAAACTAGCAAAAATGGAAGGGAGCACAACCGAGTTAATCTAACATGCCTGCAGCACCCTTCTCCCAAATGCCACCTCAGTGGACCAATAGGTGTGAATTTTGTAGTGTTTCATGAATGTATGCAGGGACGCCCAGGTGGCTACCCTGCATACTTCCTCATAGGAAGGAGGCTCTGGACTTGAAGGCAGCAGAGGTTGCTGCTCCCCACACAGAATGTGCCCAAATATTTCCAGGGGGAGTCCTACCCCAGGTATTGTACGCTTCCACAATGCACTGAGTGACCCACCTAGAGATCACTGCCCTAGAGGCCTTCTGACCTGCCTTAATATTCACTAACAGAGTTGAGGGTTGTCGAAAGTCAGATGTCCTCTTCAGGTATACCTTAAAAGCTATCCGAACATACAAACAATGCCAGGACTTCTCCTTAGGGTGACTGGGTCTCAGGCAGAATGAGGATAGCACTAATTCCTGTGATCTATGAAAAAAGGTATTTTTTTCGGTAGAAACACCTGAGCAAGGCGAAGGATCACAGCCTCTTTCTGAAAGGAGCAAAAGTTAGGTTCAACTCATAGGGCCCCCAGCTCTGACATTTGTCAAGCAGAGGTGACCGCCACCAGCAGAAAAGCCAGCTTGAGGGATAAAAAAATACAAGGAGATCTTTTTGATAGGCTCGAAGGGAGTATCAGAGAGAGTCCCCTATACCTGTCTCTTATACACATCTAGATGTGTATAAGAGACAGGTGCTAGACTGTCTCAAGGAGGCTGTGGTGCGGTCCCTGCTCAAAAAGCCATCACTGGACGTTGACATCCTGGCCAGCTATCAGCTGGTCTCTAAACTTCCCTTTTAAGGGAAGGTTATTAAACGGGTGGTGGCTCGACAGCTCCAGGAGCATCTCGATCAGATCAACTTTCTTGATCCCTCGCAGTCTGGCTTTCGTCCGGGTTATGGCATGGAGACTGCGCTTCTGGCCTTTGTCGACGACCTCTCCCAAGAGTTGGACCAGGGTCATTCGACCCTGTTGATTCTGTTAGATCTTTCGGATGCATTTGATACCGTTGATCATGAGTTGTTGGTGACTCGGCTGCGGGACCAGGCAGGGATCAGCGGGACTGTTCTTGAATGGCTCCGCTCTTTCCTGTCTGGGAGAGACCAACGTGTGGTCCTGGGTGATTATTCATCTTCTCCACGGGGCCTCACATGTGGAGTCCTGCAGGGTTCTGTCTTATCCCATCTCCTGTTCGATGTGTATATGCAGCCTTTGGGGGAAGTTGTCAGAGTCTGGTGTAAGGGGTCATCAATATGCTGATGACACCCAGCCATCTCTCTCGTTTTCACCAGACACAGATCCAGCAGTCTCGGTGCTTACCCAGTGTCTGTCAGCTGTGAGGGATTGGATGAGGGCAAGCTGCTTGAAGTTAAATCCTGACAAGATGGAGGGGACAGTTGTGGGGAAAGCCGGGGGAGCGATGGTCCTCCCCTGGTATCTCAGGTCCGCAGTCTGGGGGTGATCCTTGATCCGCAGCTCTGCCTGGATGTCCAGGTAGCAGCAGTGGCGAAGGGTGCATTCTGGCAGTTACATCTGGAATATCAGCTTAGGCCGTATGTCTCGGGCTCGGACCTGGCCACAATCATTCATGCTTTTATTACCTCAAGTTTAGACTACTGTAACGCACTCTACGTAGGGCTACCCTTGGTGCTCGTCCGGAGACTGCAGCTGGTGCAAGAATGCAGCGGCCCGTCTCAAGCACATTATTCCAGTGCTCCACTCTCTGCACTGGCTACCAATTCTGGGCCCAATTCAAGATGTTGGTGTTGACCTTTAAAGCCCTAAATGGTCTGGGTCCCATCTACCTATAGGACCGGCTCACCCTCAGGATCCTGGATCGACCTCTGCAGTCGGTCAGAGGTGCCCTCGAGGTTCCCCGGGTGTCGGCCATGAGGAGAGGCATTCTCTGTGGCTGCACTGTGGTTGTGGAACTCTCTCCCATTGGACGTCTACCTGGCCGCTGACCTTCCCTCTTTCCGTAAACTGTGTAAGACCTGGCTGTTCTGCCGGGCCTTTACCGAGGGAAATGGGATGGGTGGGTTGGGCTAGGGAGGGGTTTCGGTACTGGGTTATTTTAACTTTGGGGTTATTAGTGTTTTCAATGTATTTTATTTTATTATGTATTTTTAAATGTTGTTAGCCGCCCCGAGATGCTTATAGCAGGAAGGGGCGGCATATACATTTAATAATAATAATAATAGAAGTAGAAGTAGAAGAAAAAAAGAGAGTAGTAGTAGTAGTAGTAGTATTTTCCTACAAGCACTGGGTCAGGTGTACCAGACCAGTACTGAACCATCATTGGCCTGCACTGAACAACTTCAGTCACAGCCATACCCAAACAAGAACCAAACAGAAAAATTTACTTCTTCAACTCCCTGCATCTAGCACAAAGATAAATAACATTTGAAAATAAGTCCAATTATAAATCATCTCTTAAAATAAATTACTCATAGGAAGACAAGGAAAATGCACTGCTAAAGGCCGATGGAAAAAAACATTCTATTTTACCTTTAGAAGCATTGACAATTCCTCCTCTTACAAATGTTTTCACTTTATTACCATCACTTCCTTCAAAGGCAGCAAGGAATTCTTCATAAATTTCTGCAGCTGCCTTCTCATCCTCCTACACAAACCAAACGTTAATCCGTTTAATATTATTACGAACAGTCTGCAAAAACCCTACAATTATCCTTTTTATTTTCTTGAGTTTATGCTACACTGATTTATATCAGATACATTTATTTTTCACACAAGGATTCAATTTCTCAGCGCAAAAATATGGGAAGAATTATGAGCCCATGAGCTAGAGAAAGACAGCTAGGATATACAATTCATTTAGAATATTTTAAGATGGTCTATTAAAATTTTGAGAGTTCAAAAGAAAATGCCAAACACAACAAACACCAGTTACAAAATCAAGGGTTCTACAGTAGTCCAAAAGTTTAATATGTCATCATCTATACAGGTTCATAGGGTGAAAACAAATGAGACAAGGGCAGGCCAGATCTCCTGGCCACCCCAGGGAGGGGCAGTGCAGCCACTACTCCTTGGGTCGGTGGGGAGGGCAGTTTAAATGAGCAGCCCCCCCCCAAATCCAGGCAGGGGGGCTGCTGTCACAAGTCCCTCCGCACCACAGGTCAGCCAAGAAGCCATTCACATGGGAGAGAATCAGGCTCCCAGGAGGAACTGCTGCTAAACAGCTGATCAGAGGGGTGGAGGAGTGTATCAAGTCATCCCTCCCCCATCAGCTGTTTGGTGGGCTGGGGTGAGTGCATTTCTCCAGGGCCACTCCCTCCCAATCAGCTGTTTGTTGGGCCGGGATGAGTGCGCTCTCCCAGGCCCAATCTTTGGACCTCACCACCGAGCTGGGCACAGTCTAACAGATGGGAGGGCACATGTTATCCCAGATAAGCCCAGCTGGGCAAATCTAGTCCAGGCTGCATTGCTAACTTTCACCAGACAATGCATTCAGTAGTAACCGGCCACCCACCCCGAGGTGGACATGGGCAAACATCTGGTAGCCACCAAAATGACCAGCTGGTGACTCGCTGGCTACTGTCTCATTTGTTTTCCACCTGTAGTTTCTAACTTCTGTGAGAGACTAATATGGAATCTCTTTTAAACGGTTATGTGTTTAAGAAGGACATTAAATGTTTTCAAGAAATTTGTGAAAATAAGCAAGATAGCAAATTAAATCTCGCTCTATAGTACTGCTTTAGGATGGGATCTAAAAAGGTATCCAGGATATTCAAATCTTCAGAAATTAGGCTCTTAAAAATCCCAGCAAAAAAACCCAACAAATTTATAGGGTTAGATATTGAAATTGTTTAAATAAAAAGGTCCTTTTAAAATTTAAGGCCTTTTATAAATGGACCGTAGTGGGTGGGGGGATGGGTGTGCGGCCACAGTAGGTGGAGGTGGGTGTGTGCCCGTAGGAACATCGGGCATTGGATCCCTTGCTCTGTGCATGGGTGATGAGTGTAGCGCGCGCACATACACACCCATCACCCATGGCATTCACACGGGTGCCTCCATCCATCTCCATGCAGCGAAACGGCATGGAGATGGGTGAGGGCATCTCGTGTGAAAAGGGCCTAAAACTTAAGCATGATCTTCAGGAATCACATCAGATAAATCCCTTTTCAAGTTATAAATCTTATTTAACAAATTCAATGCTTCAAAAAGGAGGAAAAATCCCTAGGGTAAAAAGCAAGGTATATTTTGAGAATGAATACCATATACAACACTCGAATAGCTAAACTGAGTGATGTGTCAGACTTTTTACTAAGGTCTACGATGGGGGCTAATAGCCAAGAAGTCTGCTCTCAAGCTTAACCTAATCTTTTTTGCTGGGAAAGATAAATGTGTATGCATACACAGTCTAATATGACAATACAGCAAATACTTTATCATAATGGTACAATACAGCAAACGAAGGTTGATTTCCTTTACGTTTTTAAAACTAAAGAAAAACAATTCTCTAAATCAGATTTTCTAGTTTTACTGCCAGCAGCTTGGTTAGATAAGCCAGTAGCAAAATAAACCTTAGCTGTTTAAATAAAATATTGCTGTAGATTACCTTTTTTTTTAATTCCTCTTGTTCCTTTTTGCTTAAAGTCCTTTTGGCCGCACTCATCTTACCAATACTGAATGCTTTAAGTTTGCTTTCTAAAAGAGGCTGTAAAAAGAAGAGAAGCAAACATTAAACAGAATACTTTAAAATGCAATTTTTAAGCATGCGCGCTGCTAATGTCTGAAGCAACTTGGGGAAAAGGGCTGATACAACAAATGGATTTATCAGCTTGGAAGAATTGGAAGACCACCCAGACTTGTCTCTGGACAGGTAGCTTTGGAATGGCAATAAGATTTTTAAATATTCTGATAGCATGAAACAATGCAGGAGCGGATTATTAAGAAAACGTTCAACAATCCACATTTTAAAATGAAGCTAAAAACTTATAGTCAGGGCCCTGTCCATTCTGCAAAAAAGTTTTTCCGAATTCTGAGATCAGGTAACCCGAATTCTGTGAGCAGAAAACCCAAATTCTGCAAGCAGAATAAAGTATGCACATTGAAAAGAATTAAGCAAAGCTCTCTCTCTCTTTTACATCTGCCTGTCCACTTTTCATTCTTTACACTTTCACCACTCACTAAGATTCTGCTCTCACAATTTATAACAGCATTGATGATTAATGACTTGGAATAAAACTCAACTCAAAATTTCATTCTAGCTGCAGAATGTTATCTTTAAGAGAATTTTGCACACAGGAGTTTGTGTTGAAATTCTTGAGTACAAAAATGTTGAACAATCTGAAAAAACTAAATGAATAGAAAACATTTAAACAATTATCCTGCCACAAAAAAATCTATAAAGATGTTTGAGGTTCTTCAAATGCATTCACTGCAAATTAAGTTAATATGAATACTTTATTTACGACCTCAAATCATACAAAAAGAAAGGAAAAGATAATTTGCCTATATCAAGTTTACATATTTTAATGTATCCTAGTAACCATGTTCTCAAACCATTCATACTATGCTAATTAAAATATAAAGTATTAATACAATTATAAAATTATTCACCAAAATTCAAATTTTAAGAGTTAATAAAATGTTTTATGTGAAAAAGCAAATTCAAATTTTGAACAAATCACATACACAAACTGGGATGTTTGGCATGTTTCAGAGCACTTTTCTACTCAGCTGATCAATTTTCCTCTATTCACTGCTGAATGAGGAATCTTCACGAGAAGACAAAAAAAAAAGTAGCAAGAAACACTATAAGTCAATCTTGAAAAGGGAAGTGTGCTCTATCATTTGACATTCTAAAAAGAGAAAGTTTAAACAGAGCTACCCTTTACTTGTATTTAGCTTTAAAAACCAAGTTCATATAGCAAACCACTTGAAATATTACTGATCTTGACAAGGATTAAGCTACAGTTAAAACAAATTATTCAAAGTTACAAACACTTTTACAATGTGTAACAGCTGCAGGATTAGAGCTTGGATACGTCCTAGTGGGAATATAGTTTTCTTCAATAGCTGGGAGTGACTGTCCCTTTGAAGGAGTTGGCTGCCTCCACAGACCACACCCCTCTTGGGGATATAAGAGGAGGAAATACTGCTGTAAAGTCAATCTGCTGCTGGCTAGAACTGGAGGAGGAGTTCAGCAAGCTCAGAACAAGGTACTGATCCTGAAAATAGGTTTGCTCAAAAGCCCTGGAAAATGTTGGGTGGAGTACTGCAGAAGGCCCAGAGCCACCTACTACACAATTTTCTGTAGTAACTAGTATTTCTCTCTCAGACAGCGCTGCGACTACTGCAGTTCAAAGTTCAAGAGAGTTCTTCTTCAAATCCCATAGTATATCCAGATAATTTATAAATAGGGAAAAAGTGCTGTTTTGGAGGGGAAAGATCTCTCCAGTATCACTGAGCAGCAGCTTTTAAATTGAAGATGACAACTTTTGGAAAGGATGCAAACAAGATTGGCAAGCAAGCACAGCAGAATGAAGATGGGTAAATAATATTTAATTCCTTGAACCATTCCCCAATGAGGTATCAACAGCCCATATGCATTACTCTTCAATGGAAACGGACCATGACAAAATAAGTTAAACACTTCTTTGTACCATAATAACTACTATATTCTATTTTTTAGACTTACATGTGTATCTGCAGGTCCAGGGGTATGTACTGGCTCTGGCACCCTGGCCTAAAAACATTGGAAATACAAAGGAAAAATTCAGGAACTTTAGAAAGCATTTACCAATTTGCCAAACACACAAAAAAAACCACCACACCACAGCCATGTCGCATGCAATTGTTGGGATTCCATTTTCATTTCAATTTGATTCACTACCTCAACCTAATGCTTTAAGATTCAATGACAAATAAAAAACTTACAATATTTAAGTTTAGTGTATGGTATCCAAGGTAGCACAGGGAAAGAGCCAATATGTCTAAATCTATAAGCATATGGGTTTTGCCCCTTTCATAGCCTTTTACCACCTCAACTAGGAGGAACAGCAGAGCCATCCTAAACATAGCCCTTGGCTTGCTGTACCGAAAACATTTAATTTCTGTAGCAGGACTATCATTAGAAGTCACTGGTTGCTTTACTTTGTCCCCCTTATGTTTATAAAAATTGTCTGCAAATTAGGTAAGGGGTGTTGCTAGTAGATTTAGTATGTTATGTTAAAACCAAATTGGAAAGATGCAGTACTACTATTTTTGAAGGGGATTAATATGGACAACCAAGTCAAAATGCAAGTTCACCATCATACATTCTTCCAAGTTCAAACTAGGAAAATTTTTAAGAAGTTATACTTTGAAGTTTTTCAATTTTTGATTATGCACATAAAACCTTAGGGGCATATAAGGCACTTCAAATCACTCCCATGAACATCCCAAGGAACAGAAAGTTGCATACTGAATACAATCCTTAGTAAATCAGAAAGACCCCCAAGACTAGACAGCACCTGAAAACAGCACAAAATAAGCGCAGCACATACTGCAGCAGGGCAGGGTTTTCTACACTATCTAACCAGTGAGCCTCAATGCTGTCCGAGAGTAACTAGGCCTTTTAGGGGAAGCAATTGGAGAAAAAGGTCTCCATTTCTGCATGAATTCAACCCCTGGCTTCAGAGGGTGCTAACTAACAAAGACAGTAGCCTGCTGCAGCCTGGGTTTACTACGTGCAGCCGCCACTCACATGGGTCAGCAGACAAACCCAATAAACAGGGAGGCACTATGCGCAGCCCACCCCGACTCAAACTCAGCAAACTCTGGATACAGGAAGCTGCCCGCACTGTGGATTTTTTCTGCTTTGTTTTTTTTTCACTTTTTGGAGTGCCTCTCTGGAGTACTCTGTCTACTTTCCTAGTAGACAAAGTGCCAGTACTCATTCTGCGGACCGCTCTAGGCGCTGGGTCCAGGACTCTCCTGGTGGACCTGTATGCCAGCAGAGACTACACACACCCCAATAAGACAGAAAGCAGCCATGTAGGCACACATTAAACAGGATTAGGCATCATTTACCCACATTCTCCGTGATGATGTCATGAGTCAGGGTGGGTGGGGGCCCCGTGTCTGGTGAAGGCGAACATCTGGAAGACACCTAATAAATGGTGTGGTCTAATGTTAGCTAATGTGACGTACTGTCTGTTTTCTTTTCATCCCAAGCCTAAAAAAGAGTGCTAATTTTGGGGTACCATTTGCTCACTAATAAAAGGGAACAATTCATTCCACACTGATCAAACACCCATTTAGTAGTAAGAATTTGGGATCACAACCGGGGCTGAATTTNTGTCTCTCAGATTGTAAGCCCTAAGGGCAGGGACCGTGTCTATTTTATTACTTTGTAAAGTGCCAGGTACACTGCTGGCGCTATATAAATATTTGTTAACTACAACTCCTCCAGTAAAATATGTGAAAACAGAAATAATCTTGTCAAAGAGGACGAATCACAACAGAAGATTTACATTATGAACTATAAAGACTGGACTAAATAAAGATGTCCCTCCTATCTAGGAGACATCCCTGATCTAAAGCAAATTATATTAAAAACCAAATATCCCATTTTTGTGCAGTCAAATGCAAGCACACCACATTATACACGTGATGACACCTTACATATACAGTATGCTTATGTTTTAGCAAAGGATTGTATCAAATTTGTCTACAAACAGAAGTTGCACCTGTTTAATACAACAAGCTTTAAAATCACACCTCTACTTGATCTGGGGCAACTTTGTGTTTAGGAAAGATATACTTTTGGCCTAAAGGAAGCCAATGGCTCAATTTTTATTCTTGTCAGAAGAGTGAAATTCTGTGTTTTAAATTAAATAATACATACACTCATTCAGCTAGACAGATCAGAGAACAGAATACAGTGTAGCAATATACATAATGCATTAGTTCCAGAAACTCCACTAAATAAAAGGCTCCCAGGAAACTACAGCTGTCTCATGAAACATCCAGTTTACACTGAAATTAAAGTCACAAATAAGTTTGATGTGTGAAGATTAAAGATGCCACGTTTGATATTAACTACTGAAGTTCACCACCTTTCTTCATTATGAATAAAAAAATTATAACGATATTTTTATTCTTCCCAGCAGCCAAAAAGGAGGGGAGGAGGAAGGGGAAACAGACATCAACAATCTACTGAAGAATTCTTTGCTAAAAGCATGCCCATTATCTGCCTGACTATATTAACACTTACTCCAAGTACATGGCATTGTCATTAAGAAAACTACGCCACCACCAAACCCTTTAATAATAAATGATAGGCAAAGCTTCAAAACGCGCTCAAAGTAAACCTACAAAAGCAATGACATCCTAGCCAAGCCTACAGCTTGTAAGGGGAGGAACAAAACGACTCCAGGCTTTACAAATACAAGTTAAAATAAGGTTATGCCACATCTCTCCAAAGATCCTCTCTTGCCCTTCCTAAACTGTCTTTACGTTCTCCACTCAGGGCTCTATAAGGTGTGCTTTTTAGTTCAAGTTACCTATCTGGACTAAAAGCCTAGTGTACACAGGCTGTGAGTTTTAAAATGATAAGGGGCACTGGCAATTAAACTTGCTTAGTTAATTCTAATTTAACCTTGTTACACTGTACTATGATTTTTAGCCCAAGCTAGAGAGATCAAGTTAAAAGGGTGGGGGAAGCAGGAACAATTTTTCCCCAATGTAGACAGACATTTTCAACCCAAGGTCTTCAATGACTTCACCCTCTCTCACCTTTTCCAAACACTAACTGCAACCTTTTAAATACATACCACTATGTATGACTCATAGTAGTGTCTATGGTTCTCTGTCATGGGCAGTGCTCAAGCATGTAAGAGAAACACAGTCCCTGTCCCTAAGGGCTTACAAAGGTGTGCAACAAGAAACAACAATCTCGTATTGTTTTGCATAGAATTGCCAGCAGGACAATACCCTTTACATGACACCAGCATCTATTTAAAGTTATATGCCTCCCTTCCATTAAGGCTCAGGGTAGCCTACATTCAATAAAAACATATAAAAAATCCCCTTAACCCACGATCTATGAGCTTCCCCAGGACAGCAATGTTTGTGAATGAGCCCTGAGCTTGTTGAGAGCTCTACTGGCTGGGCTGCTGATCACAGCAGCAGACTGCAACGAATGAAATACTGTTTAGCTCCAATACAATTATCCAGGTCTTTGAGGGCAGAAGTGAAAATATCAGATGTCATTAATTTTGTGGTTTTAAAAGCTTGGAAGCTATGTGCATAAAAGAGAAGCACAAAGACATATGCTCTGACACCTGATATTAATTTGGTGAAAGCCGTAAATAAATTTTGATTTGATTTGACACCTGATATAGTAGAAAATGTATTATCTGGTCAGTTTTATTAATGCTCAGAAGCTTTAGCCCTGGGGTAGGGAACCTCAAGCCAGGGTACCAAATGAGGCCCACAGCTAGTTTTTACTTTGCCCCTTTCCAGTTCCTGGATCTGGACCGTGGATCGAGTTCCTACCCCTAAGCACCAAAAAACCCGAGTTCGGAATAAGGGAGCAGAGATGAGGGCATGTACATATGGATAGGAGACAGATGTTTGATCTGGACCCTTCTCTCCCCAAGCACATCCCTTAAGTGCCTGTGTTCACAACTTCTATTCAGCCCTCAGAGCTTTTACCAATTCTCAGAGAGGCCCCCAAGAGGGAAAAGATTCCCTACCCCCCATTTAGACTGCATCATTCAGTGAAGAGAACACCGGACTAAAACCCAGTATTTTATTCCAACCTCCTTGACTGACCTGCTGCATAAACTCAAGTAAATCAACTCGTCTCTCTGTAGTACAGTTTCTCCTCCCACCCTTTATTTGTCTTGTCTGTTTAGGTTTTGAATCGTCTGGATATTGTTACCATCATCCAAGCTTTTGTTACTTCAAGAAAAGAAAATTGGGCACTTACCTCCTGAATTTTCCTTCTACTGGGGGTCCTCCTGGACGGCCAGTTAGCACAGTAGGGTATATCCCGCTATCAGCCAGTAGGAGGCAGACATGACGATTTTTGTATACAGTGTCCCAGGGATCTCCATTACTCCAGTATATTCCAGCCTTCTAATCTATTGAATAACATCCTACTAATGATAAACAAAAACTAAACAGATTCATTGTGAGTTCTTGGAAACAACATCAGTGTGTATTTATTTTTTTAAAATATGTTCACAGTCTAGACAACCGTCAACCTTGCCCTAATACTGACCCCTAAGTGTAAAAACTTAATTTCTGCCTCCCCAGAATTCTTCTTCATTCCGGGAGGGTCTGGCCGTCCAGGAGGACCCCCAGTAGAAGGAAAATTCAATTTTCCTTTCTCACTGGGGGGTCCTTCTGGATGGCCAATTAGCACAGTAGGGACTTTCCCAAGCGGTGTCCCTCAAAATACATCTGAAAAAACAAAGGGGAGGGCTAAATGAAGAGTAATTTAAGCTGGTTCAGGCACGGTTTACAGTACCGCCTGTAACACCCTTCTCCCAAAAGCTGCTTCAGCTGATTCATGTAAGGGAATCTTATAATGCCTTGTGAACGAGGTCCATGTTGCAGCCTTACAGATTTCCCCATAGGAGACTGCATTTCTAAAGGCCTCCGTAGCAGCCGCCCCTCTTAGGGAATGGGTGAAGATCCCTTCCGGAGGAACTCTCCCCCATGCTCGATATGCCTCTTTTATGCAAAGTGTTATCCAACGAGCTATTATTGCTTTTGAGGCTTTTTTCCCTTTGTTGTGCAGACCGTAC
>QEPC01011164.1:10938-29642 GCA_003113815.1 Sphenodon punctatus
AAAAAAACTTTTTTGCTGGGGCTTTAAGTTTTTTTACATTGCAGCCATTTTTAAATGGCTGCAATGTAAAAAAAATCCGGTACCCCGGAATCCGGTACCCGGTCTGGATTACCGGGTCGAATCCGATAATGCCGGTACGCCCGGTACCGGCATTATCGGATACCGGATTCTACCGGTTTCCCGCCCCTAGTAGTGACCATCTCCATTGGTCTTGCAAATCTTGTGCAAGACACAGGTGGCTGTAGCCAGTAGGGGCACCACCTCCAGCAGAAAGCCTATTTTTGCACTGACAGCCCCTCATCACTGCTTGAGCAGTCTGAATGCCTGTTGCTCTAGTCTATGCAGTAAGAAGTACTGAGCGGCCTGTTAAAGAATCCCTGTTTCAGGGTCCTTGCCACAGGATAGGCCAGGGCTTCAAGGAGTATGCAGGATCACAAGCACAAAGGATACATGTGAATCACCTCGATCACCATCACATTTTGTGGCCCAAACTCCCCAGTACATGCACCAAAAAGGGTGACTGACTGAAAATGTGGGTGTTATGGTTCTTTCCCAATCACCCAGATAGCACATCAATGAACTTGGACCAGTGGTCCACAACTGCCTGAAGCACCACCAAGAAATACCCCTTTCAATTCATGTAGTTGTCCTTGGTGTGAGGGGACCGGATGTTGGCAATGTGGCTTCCATCCATAGCCCCAATGCATTTGGGGAAGTCATCCTTTCAAATCCCACCATCATCTCTTTGCCATCCACCAGCTGCATGACCTGGTCCAGCAGAAGATCAATTACAGCACTAGAGACATCCATTACAATGGAGCCCACAGTGTTAGTCTTCACGCTGAAATGATGACCCATGGAGCAGCAGTTGTCTGGTATTGCCAACTTCCAGACTGCAATTGTCACATGCTTCTCCACTGAGATGGGCCTCCGCATACTGGTCACATTTTTCTCCATGTGTGGACAGAGAATCTCTGCCAACTCAAGGAGAACACATCAGGGTATCCAAAAATTTTCAACTCTCCTGTTGTCTCCTCACATAGACATGACAGACTCCCTTGAGTCAGATTTTGAGCTATACTTACAGAAGGCATTCCATTGTCTTCAAAGCATCCATGGTACCAGTGGTATTGGAATTCATGCAGTCCAATGAACACTGCAAGGTCTTGCACAGTCACTTGATTTCCACAAGTGCGGCCTTGGCCCACCAGAGCTTCTGTCATATCCTCTGGAGCCAACCAAGCTGTTCCTGCTAAGCCATTCCTGCAATGTGCTGTCCCTCAACCACAACCAGATCACAGTGGTGATGTCCCAAGTGAGTGATTAATTTGTTGTAGGCCAAGGACATTTGAAATAGCACCGTAGGGGGATCTGCGCATGTGTCAAGGCTAGCAGCTGGGAGTCGCCTAAGCTCCGCTCCCCCAGCTTTCAAACCAAGCCAACTGGTAAAAAAAAGAGAGAAAAAAAATACCCTAATTAAGGAGGCAATGGCTGGAAGAAATAAGCCACGGCAGAAAATCTCTCAAACTAATGCTTTGGAGTGATTTTGTCAGAAAAATCAGCCTGTGGAGAGGGGCCAGGAGGGAGAGAGTTGCAGCGGCGGTAAAAAGATGGCGGCGGTAGCACTGACAGCGCAGGAAGGTGAAAGTGACCAGGCCCTATCCAGCTCTGAAGGTGAGGAACGGGAAGCTTCAGGCACCCTAAAAATGCTCCTAAGACAAATGAAAGAGGAATTAAAAAGTGAAATGAGGCAAATTAAAGCGGCAGTGGAATCAGACAATAAAAAACTGGAGGGGATGGCAAAGAGGGTGGAAGCTGCAGAGGAGAGGATATCTGAGCTGGCCTCCCAAGAACAACTAAATAAATGGAAAGGAGAGACTGCCTTACTATCAGCTAAATGTGAGGACTTAGAAAATCGTTCGAGAAGGGACAATCTGAGACTTATTGGAGTAAAAGAAGCGGGGGGGGGGGCAGAAAAAATAAATGAAATAGTATGGGCCATTTTAAAAGAAAATTTCACTGAGGAGGAATGCTTTCATTCTGCCCCTATTGACAGGGCTCACAGGACGGGACGCCCACCACAAAAAGGGACAGACCCTCCCCGCCATATTTTGATAAAATTTGCAATGTTTGCCACCAAGGAAGAGATTCTAAGGGCAGCTAGAGCTAAAAAGAGGTTGTCATTTCAACAACAAAATATAAGATTGGCCCCTGACTATGCGGCTGAGACAGTTAGAAAAAGAATGAAGTGGAGTAAATACTTTGTAGAATTAAATGAAAGAAACTTGAAACCAAGGTTGCTGTTCCCAGCGAAAATGATGATTTTTGATAATGGGAGAAGAAGAATCTTTGATGCTACTGAGGACCTGGAGATCTTCCTAGTGGCACAGACAGCCAGGGCCAGTGAGAAGGATTAGAGATGAAAAAAGGCTGTAACATAATCCTCACAGAGCTTAACTGCTTTATAATTATGAAGAAGTAAACAGAGAAGAGGAGACCACAGGAACTGTGATAAGCAGTATAAAATGCAATAATTTGTTGTGGGTTGTTGGAATGTGGAAAGTTTAACAGTTTGGTTTGTGGAAAGGAAGGGAGTCAAGAGGAGAGGTTTTTATTGTGAGCTGGGGGGTGGTGAGCAGAAGGGCACACCGTGGATTTTCTTTCTTAAATCTAGGTGTTAGCACTCCCAGCAGATCCTCACAAGGGAGGCATGGGAAGCAGGGAAGGCAGGCTTTTCGCTTGCAGGGGAGTGGGAGGGAATGGGGTTTTCGGGGGATTAAATTGCGGCTGTGGAAGAAGGGGGGAGGGGAGAGAGAACTCACATACAAAAGGTATAATGGTTCACAAAGAGGAACAGATTCTCATGGAGAAGGCACCTAGTTATATGGCAGAGCAGAACTTGGCTGGGCAGATCAACACAATAAATAGGGGCGTAGCGGACCTGGAGTCAGTCGGAAGCACAGAAGGGAGCAGTTTTAAATTGTATTTTGATCTAAAAGATGGGAGAAGTTAAGACGGCTACTTTGAATGTTAGAGGCCTAAATTCACCCCAGAAAAGAAAGAGGGTTAGGGATTTCATGGTGGAACAAGGGGCGGACATATTTTTCCTTCAGGAGACCCACCTCCTGGCAAAAGATGTTTCCAGGTTTGCTACAGGCAGAATTGGAGGGCTGTGGGCCTCATGTTGCAAAAAGAAGAAAGCAGGGGTTATTATTGGTTTCGCCAAGCACAAAGACTTCGTAATAGAGACACATATTAAGGACAAGGAGGGGAGATTTCTCTGTCTGGTGGGAAAGCTGTCAGGATGGCAATTGACATTAGCAAATGTTTATGCCCCAAATGCAGGGCAGGAAGCATTCTTTAAAGATTGCTTTAAAAGAATTACTGAGGTGACTAAGGGCACAGTTATTATCCAAGGGGATTTTAATGCCACCTTTACAGAATTAGATCATTCTAGTTCGGGGGGGGGGGGGTAAAATGGGAGAAAAAGGAACTAAAAAAGATGATAGATCTACATGGTTGGATTGATTATTTGGAGACATCTGAATGGAAGGGAAAGAGACTATACCTTCTTCTCAGCTATCCATAACACCTACACACGTATTGATCATGTGCTGATCAATAAAACAGAGGCATATAGAGGGGAAAAGAGTATAATTCCAGTGGTAATGACTGACCACAATGCAGTAGCCACTATATTTAGGGAACAAGGGGAACAGCCACGAAGGGCTCTAAATTGGCAACTTAACAGAAATTTGCTTAGAAATAGGGAGAGCAGGAAGCAAATAGAAAAAAAATTAGTAGAATTGCAAAAATTGGAAGCCCAAAATAAACAGAAGTCTACTAAAGAGCTAAGACAAAAAATAATTAAAATAGTGAGATTATAAATACTCTTGAGTTAGATAAGATTAATAATCAGCTGAGGAAAATAAGATTCCACTATTTTGAGAATAACAACAGGGCGGGCAGAACTCTGGCTAACCTAATCAAGGTAAAGCAGAGGAAAACACTTATTCAAAGGGTTATTAACAAAAAAGGTATTTATTGCACAGAGCCACATGACATAAAAGAGGCATTTTTAGATTTTTACAGCGGAGTATACACATCTACTAATCCAAGCGATCCTGAGATAGAGAAATTCCTAGAGGGGATAAAGTTGCCCAAATTAAATACAGGACAAGTGGCCTTTCTCAATGCAGAAATTACAATACAAGAAGTACACAAGGCAATAATAGCTGCAAAGAACAACAAGGCGGCAGGATCAGATGGGTTTCCCAGCGAATTTTATAGGGCCTTCGTAGACAGGCTCACACCATACCTTACGGCGGTATATAATAATATTCTAGCAGAAAGAGCAATGCCGGAAAATTTTTACAATGCTGTCATAACCCTAATTTTAAAGCCCGGAAGGGATCCTGATAACTGCGGAAGCTACAGACCAATATCCCTGCTAAACGCAGATTATAAGATTTTTGCAAAAATCCCGGCTGACAGATTCAAGTCAATTAGTGGGGAAATAATACACAAAAACCAGACTGGTTTCATTCCTGGTAGACAGGGCAAAGACAACATAAGAAAAGCAATGAACTTAATATACACTCTGAATAAACAAAAGACCCCTGCCATGATAATCTCGGCAGACGCAGAGAAAGCGTTTGATTTTGTGGAGACGAAATGCCTTTTTAGGGTACTAGAAAAGATGGACCTAAAGGGCAATTTCTTGGGGTGGTTGTCGGCAATCTATCTGACACCACAGTCTAGGCTTCTTGTTAATGGAGAGCTTACGAACCCCTTTCGATTGCAAAGAGGGACCAGACAGGGATGCCCTCTTTCCCCCCTCCTTTTTAATATAGTTTTAGACGTCCTGGCATCGGCGATAAGACAAAATGAGAAAATAAAGGGGGTGCAAATTGGGCCCACAGAAAACAAGTTATCACTATACGCGGATGACCTGCTGTTATATATAACTAAGCCAGAGGAAACTCTGCCAGAATTGATAAAGGTCATGGATAGCTTTGGGGAAATCGCGGGGTATTCAATAAATAAGGATAAGTCATACGCACTTGCCTTCAGCTACAGTAAGGAGAAGGAGGACCAGACCAAAAAACTTTCTCCTTTCCCTATAATAGAGTCAGCATTAAAATACCTAGGGGTATTCCTTACAAAAAATCCAAAAGAGCTTTATGCAGCAAACTTTCTTCCGTTAATAAAACTCCTAAGAGAAGAAGTAAAACCCTGGCGCAGATTAATGACATCATGGTTAGGAAGAATAAACTTATACAAAATGATGATCCTGCTTAAGCTTATACACAGGTTTATGGCATTACCAATTACATTGCCTGAGTCTTTTTTTAGACTTAGTGAGGACCTACTGAAGGATATCATATGGAATGGAAAAAAGCCAAGAATTAGGAAAAGCTCCTAAATGCAACTCAAGGAGAAAGGGGGCCTTAATCTTCCTAATATAAAACTATATCATAAAGCTTCAATTATAATGGGGATACACGACTGGTATCATGAAGAAAGTGCACCAGAGTGGGTGAGAATAGAAAAGGAAATTTTACAGGTGAAGGCATTTAATGAACTTATAGTGGACCAAGGGAGAATATCCACAGTAATTAGTAGGGAACACCCGTTCGCAGGCACTTTGTGTAGGCATTGGTATAACATAAGGAAAAAAATGGGAATGGGTGGGAGCTTCTCCCCCTTTACACCTACAGATTCAATCCAGGCCAAAAAAGGGGGAATCGCCCCAGGTTTACGGAGCATATTGGGAGGCAAGGGTGTTGTGAGGATGGGCCAGCTTTTTGTAGGAGGGAAATTCTTGCCCCTAGACAAGTTAGAAAAAACGATACAGGGAAAGGTGAATATCTTCCAGTACTTGCAGCTAAAAGGATTAGCAAACACACCTCAGAATATAGAGAACTTCAATAGAGAACCTTATAAACTAGAAAAACTATTATTTGAAAGGAGTGAAACCTCGGGTAGACTTGGTAGGTTATATAAAGCACTAAAGGAGATAAACTACAAATCACCTTTAAGCTATATGGAAGCATGGAAAAAAGATACAAAGATCCAAATTGGGGAGGAGGAGGAGGAGAAAGATTTGGAACCACATGAACAGATGCATGACTTCTCTAGAGATTAGAGAGGTTCAGATAAAGCTAACACTGAGGTTCTATTTAACTCCTGCAAGAATGAGGTTTGCGGATTCTTCCGGGAAAGGGCTCTGCTGGAGGGGCTGTGGAAGTGTGGTTAGCTATAAGCACTGCTGGTAGGAGTGCCCGGTAATGCGTTCATTCTGGGGCAAAGTGTGGAAATTAATTAACAAAGTGGTGGGGGAAGTTGTCCCATAGAGAATGGAAACTGCACTGTTAGGACTATACCCCAAAACAAAAAATATGCTCCAATACCAGAACTCCTGTAAGGTTATTTGTTTGGCTGCAATAACATTGATTGCCAAACACTGGAAGGAAACTGAGGAGTTCTCTATGGAAGAACTGTACCAAAAGCTATGGTTCATATACTCGATGGAAAGGCTCCATGCAGAGCTTCAGGACAAAAGACATATTTTTGAAGAAACCTGGACTCCAGTGATAACTGCCTTGGAAGAGAAGAAAATGGGAAAAGTAGATTGACAATTGCTCTTTTAAGACAATATAATAAGGCCAAGATGTGTTAAAAGATAGAAGAAGTTCCAATCTCAAAAGTGACATACTGTGTGCGGGTTTTGTTTGTTTCTCTCTCCTCCCTTTTCACAATATTGGTTTTTACAAAGTTACAAATGTATGAAATGGAATATCTGACCACAAGCGTCCTATGGATTTAATGTACGGAGAATTTTTATTTTTTTTCAACGTGGTCGTTTATGTATCTTATAAGTAAATAATAAAAGCTTAAAAAAAGAGAAAAGAAATAGCACCGTAGTCGTGTGCCCCAGAATGTGCAAAGAGCTCCACACTGTCTCCTCAAGGGCCGAAAGAAACTGACAGTTAGATGCCATGGCTGGAAAGGCGAGCCATTAGCCAAGTGATATGCAATAGGTTTTTATCATGCTCCCGGGATCATGTAGCTCACAAACAGCAATTGGATGGCAGGCAGTCTTGCTTTGTGACATCATGCATACACTGGACCATAAAGATAACAAAACTTCAGGCATACCAGCCCTCCTTGTCCCAAAAGTTGCTTTATGTCAGGGGCAGCCAGCCAAGAGGTAGATCATGATCTACTGGTGGATCCCAAGTTAGTCTCCAGTAGATCACAGAGTGGGGAGGGAGACCAGCCTCTCATGGATCATCTCTATGCAGGAGAGCGGGACTGGCACCCTAGGGAATGTCTCTGGAGAGGACATGGGCTCAAAGAGCTCCTGTAGTGCTCTTCTCCACTCCTGAGACCAGCTTCTGAGGTACCCTAGACCCCAGCAGGCCTAGAGAGCAGGAGTCAGCAGCAGGAGGGGTCCTAGTAGATCACCTGAGGTTGACGCTTGGACCAGGTGGATCACATGCACCGTATGTCTGGCCACCCCTGCTTTATGTGTTGGGTTAAGACCAGGCCAATACACAGTAATGGATGTTTCATGCAAGTGCTGTGGGTTACTGGGAAATTCTTCACTGAGGAGGTGGCGGCCCACAGAAACACTATCCCATGGCTGCAGAGGCCTCTGGATTCCAACAATATTTTGGGGAAATTCCAGTCTGGGTTCCACTCTTCCCACAGGATAGAAACCGCACTTGTCAGCATGATGAATGATCTTCTGATGATTTTAGATCAAAGGCAGTTAGCCATTTTGGTCAAGCTGGACTGCACAGCAGCACTGGCACTTATTGACCATGGGTTGCTGTTTCATCAGCTGAGGGACATCGCTGGTAGGGATGGGCGAACGCGGTTCGAAAGTTTGGATCGAACTCGAATGGTTCAGTCGACCAAACCGAACATTCGAACCGAACTCGAATTCGGAAGTTCGGAGTTCGGACCGAACTCGAATAGTTCGGTCAACCCAACCCAACGTTCAAACCAAACTCGAATTCGAACGTTCAGTTCAGATGCGTTCGGTGAGTTCGGAATTGAATTTCCATTGGTTTCAATGGAAAACACATTATTGGCTGTAACATTTTTGTTTTTTTATGCTATGTGGCTGAAAATTGGGGTGCCTATACCTCTAATAGAATGCATTATGTGCACCAAATTTCAAAATAATTGGAAAAGGAATCCGATTTTAGAAGCAGTTGAATTATTGTATTTTGCAATATTCTACATATACATTCTTAGCTGTAACTTCTTTGCCTCACATCTAATGTAGGTGAAACTTGTTCAGTTTATACCCCTTCCCATATTAACTATCTTTGCCAAATTTCAGAAGGATTGGAAAAAAGGTCTTGGTGGTATAAGCAATTAACATATAAATGTATGTCTGACTATAACATCTTTGTAGTCCAACCAGTGTACATGAAATTTGGCAGGACTATATATTTCACTTTCATGATCATCTCTGCCAAATATCAGAAAGATATTATAAAGGGTCCCAATTTTATATGCCTGTACAACATATGTAGAGAAGGGGCCTATGCCTGGGATTCTCTTATGTCACTGTGGTATAAGATCGGTTTGTGATGCAAATTGGCCAACAGAAATGTCAACCAAATATCCTCATTCTGTGCTGGGACCATCCCAACATATCTCCCCCACTTGTTTCTGGGAAGTCAGAAGCATCTGTTTAGGAAAGAGTCAATAGAAATTCTCTTATGTCCTCTGTCTCAGTGCTGCAGGATGTGATTGATAGTTGGCCAGCCTGGATGTGTTTAAACTATGTCTCCTGACTGCTGGGATGCTATCTCAGAAGTCCCAGTTATGTTGCTTATGCCCGCCACAGGGCCGCCCCCTATGCCCACCTCGAAACCACTACCAATTGGTCCTGTAAAGCTAGAAGCTTGCAGTAATGTGTTTGGCCATTGAATGTGTCTGTCAGTCTTTGGGGTTGCTCCACATCCTTCCTCCTACAGTCTCTCTCCCCCTGCCATGCAGGGTGCCTGCCTCTGACTGGCACTGAATATGCTGATATTCATCTGAATAATGATCTTCACAGGGACAACATCAATTGCTTATATAATTGGGTCCCTTTATCAAAATCTCCTGTACATTTGCTGAAATGGCAGGAAAGGTATTTGATACATTCTTGTCAAATATCCTGTAAACAGAATGGAATATCAAAATGTAACAGCTGGAAATGTATTTTCAGGTTAATGTCTTATACCCTTGGGACCCTTTATCCACTCTTTCCTAAAATTGGCAGAAATATTAAGCATATGGAGGATTGTAATATGCACAAGTTTCATGAACATTGGATGCAAGATAAAGAAGTTGTAGCCATGAATGTGTATGGAGCTTTTCTTAAAATCACAACATTCAATTGCTTCTGAAATCGGTTTCCTTTATCTAATCATTCCAAATTTTGGTACAGCTAGTGCCCTCCATTGGGGGTACAATATCCCTAAATTTCATCAGAGAGTAATAAGAAACAAAAATGTTATAGCCATAAATATGATTTTCAGTTTTTTCCTTTTATTTCAAAAACCAAATGTCATTTTCAGTTCCCGATTACACCGAAATAAAGACCGAACCGAGCCCGACCAAACCGAATACCGAATATGAACTCAACATTCAACCCAAACCACCGAACGGCCGAACATCCAAACCAGATGAACCAAACGCAGCCGAACCGAACGGATGAACCGAACAGACGAAATTAACGCAGCCGAACCGAACGGACGAACCCGAACCGCGATCTGTGACAGCAGCTGCTGGTCAGTGATTTCAGTCTTATCTAGAAGAGTGGAGTCAGTCAGTGGTGACAGATGGTTATGCATCATCCCCGAGAAATGCGGTGTTCTCCAAGGTTCAATTCTTTCTCCCATGTTGTTCAACGTATACATGCAACTCATCAGGGATATCATCATGACCATGCACAGGACTGAGTATCTACATAAGCTGATGATATACAACTGTATATCTCTTGCCCCATGAGTTCTGCCACCTGAGCCTCTGCCTTGGAGGAATGCCTGAATGATATAGCTGACTGGAGGCATCAGAGCTACCTCATGCTCAGTTTGGGGAAGACTGAGGTGATGCTGGTGGGGAAGAGCAACTAATATGAGGATGCCCTTGCCTCCCTCTGGCCCCTGCATGTTGAGAGAGTCTGGGTGGAGGTGGTGGGCCAAGTAAAGAACTTGGGCATCATTTTCAACCACATCCTATCTATAAAAACTCAGGTATCAGATGTGAGCATCAGCTTGAATTTAAGATTGCGTTGTTGGTTTTTAGGGCCCTGAAAGGCCCAGGCTATATTCAAAACCTGCTCCTGGAGCCATGCCCTGGAGGTTATCTGAACTATGGTTGGATCCCCAAAACAACCCACTGTTTGGGGTTTCCACCATTGTGCCTTAAGGTGACAGGTGATTGGGCATTTGCTGTGGCAAGAACCACAGTGTGGAACTATCTCCCTTCAGATGTCCGTCAGTTCCTCCCTCCTCACCTTTAAAAAACAACTGAATATTTGTTCTCCAGATGCTTTTAGGATCCACTGTTGGTCCCCCTTAATGTCATAGTTTATTTACGGCCCGGAATGCTGGCCTATTAGATGTTTGGATTGTAGTGGCTGAAACAGAAATCCATAAAATGGGCTACTCTCGGGCGGTGCTTTATACGGTGGGCCCGGATCTGTTTAAGAAAATGGTGCAGATTAGATTGAGAGACCAGATGCTCCAATCAGAAAGGGCCCTATTAGAGAGCCAGAAAGTCGCCCCTGAGCATATTCCATCTAACCCGGCCCATTCTGGCTGTGGGTATTTATTTTCTTGGATGGATGCAGCAAGGAGGGTGGCTTTCACTAGGTTGTGCTGCAATTCTTTTCCTTTCTCTGTTTTGGATGGGCGTTTCAATGGTACCCCAATGGATTTGAGAATATGTGTACTATGTGATGGTGGGACTCCAGATACAGTGACCCATATCCTATTAAAGTGTCCTTTTTTTGAAGGATTAAGATCAAGATACCTGGTTGGTCTTGGGTTGGGGTCTGACAAGACAGTCCCGAGGAAGTGGCTGAGTCCTAGTGATTCAGAAGTGACCAAGAGTGTGTCTGAGTTTGCTAGGAGGGCGCTATTACTGCGGCAGAATTTTCTCGAGAATTCAGGGTATATGTCGACAGGGGACTGTGTAACTGTAATGGACTATATGTAAAGAAGGTATAAGACAGGCTTGGCGTTGCCTTTGAGAGAATTCCCTTGGGGGATATAATTCGTAACATGTTGGGAATCCTTATTTTTATACAATTGGGTTTGTCATGATTTTATTGTGATTGTTGTTGTTTTATGTTTATTGCGTGTTATTGCAGTAGTGTGCTGTATAACAAGTTATGATGATGTTACTAGATTCCTTGTCGAACAATGACTGCAGTCACGCATAATAAAGATTTATTATTATTATAGTTTATTTATGACAAATCTGCCAAAACATACTAATAAACAATAAACAAAAAATAATAAAATACAAAATATAGTCTCCACAATAGAACCTCAGAGTTCACAGTAAGCCAGTACAATCCCAATCAGGGCTTATATAGCAGCTTATAAAATATTCAATGTCTACAAGGCAACTTTCGAAACTTCTCTCCTTGCAATAGAAAATCCCCCAAAGCAGATAGTACTGCAGTGTTTTCATTACACATAAACCAGATTATTTTGTGCTGAGAGGGCCAACCTTGCATAAACTTGGTGAAGGGGGTAATAACAATCTCTGTGTCTCTTATACAGGCAACAATGCCAGAAGATGTGATCAAGATCTTCCACCGCACCTGACTCACATCTACGTAATCTTTCCCCATATGGAACATTAGTCCATCTCCCTCTAACAGCAGCTATATCCAGCTGGTTAAACTGAAGTTTAGTTAAGAGCCTCCTATGCAAATGATTGGATACTATAGACAGGCATAACGGGAAGGCAGACTCATCTCTAATCCAGCCATACAATGAAGCTGAATGGAGGCGGCTGATCTACCGAGATTGTCTTGCTTGGCTATATCAGTAAGTCATTGGTCAATACTGCACCTGTCCTTTTCAAAGGTAAATTTATCAGGGGAGCATGACAACTCAAACACATGAGTGAGGGACCCCATGCCATCAGGATGGGCTAAATCCTGCCCAACTCTCTAATGATATAGGTATTAGTAGTCAAGATCCCTTACTAGGACTGGGTATCTTGGTACTAGAACATATGTCCACTCCTCACTTTCAACTTCTTGACTGACTTGTACACTGGATATTTCTGCAATTAGCACTCCCTGTGAGCTGACATTAAACTGCCTGCCCATCTGCTATTACTAACTGCTGTAGCTGGAATTCATGTGGCTGAACCTCAACCCTGGGATGCCTAGAATCCTCATTGTCAATTACAACATCAGATTCAAAGCCTCTGTCATTGTGCAATATAGCAGCTAATGGCATTGTCCTTTTACATCTTCCTGAGCAACTTTGATGGTTCGCTAGTTCATTGTAACCCCATCAGAGATCCTTCACTCTTTGCCTACACAACTGCATGTCACAATCAAATTCCGGTTGCCTCATACCCTCAGAAATCTTCCTGAAAATAGACTCATTTGTATGTGAGTTCCAGAGCACATCCTGAACACTGGGATCACCCCAAAGTCTGAGGAACGCTCTGGTCTCATCTCTCTCCTAAGGCCGGTCCCTCGCTTTACCAGCACGTTCTCCACTGCTGGTGGATGCTTGAGATCTTCTGGCCACTAGGTTAGCTACGATGCTTTGATTTAGCTACCTGTTTGAAGCTGTTTCTGAGGCACTTAGGCACTGTTGTTTACCGCCTTAAAAAAAAGTGCATATGCTGACACAATCATAGAGCACTTCCGGAAAACCCTTCAACCAGGTCTGCTTTGCACTCTATGGAACCATGTGACCGGATGTATGGAACAACACGCTGCATGACCTATTTAGATGCTAGGAGGAATGGGTGTTCATGATGAACACTGGAAAGGAAATTGCAATCAACCAGTGAGTACAATGCATGTTGAGAACGTGTTTACCGGATGTTGACATCTGTGTTGAAAATTGTCACACTGTACATGAATCACCATACAAGGGTGTTCAAAGCGTGTTTTATCCCTCCAACTCTCATTTACCATCACGTGTAAAAGCGCTCTCTGTCAAGAATTTGAAACAGACATCAAATTTACCAGCACAAAACCCTGGAATTCAACTGTCTTAACTCTTACAGTGCTGCAATCAACAGCTGTTTTCAGAGCTGTATCTCAGTTCTTTTTCACCCTTGAACTCCAGAGGGATGGGTAACGGTGGAGTACACGTAGGGTTAGTAAACTCTTTTTTGAAGTAGTCTCTCTCTTTTGTACTCAGTCCCCAGAGGCCACTGTGAGTAAAAGGACCTTTGCAGAGGTCAAGTCTGCTGATTCAGAGAGTCTTAGCTTGAAGCTTAGGCAAGTCCCTGAAAGGGTTTAAATCTGCCATAGCAGTAGCGTGATGGGAATAAAATGATGCGAACTGGGGATTAAAAAGGTGTATTCAAATTATACAAAGCCCTAAATTGAATTTAATATTTTATAAAGCATACAAGCAGGCAAAGGTAATTATGTAGTAACACCTTCCATTATGAAGTCCTCCTTTGCTTAGTTAAATATCTGATGGCATGGTAACATCCAGTTACACTTACCAGAGGGGATATTTTCTTGCATCTCATATTACTTCAATGTTAGCTTAAGGAGAAGTATTGCTTTTAGTGTTCTTTAAAAAAAACAAAAAACTGATCTAGTTTAAAATTTAGAAAGTGAAACTTTTCTTTGACTTGACCTGTGAAGGTGAAAATAAAAGCACTTCCTTAGTCTTCACAGAGATTCTAGTTAATTAAAAATATTCCTATTTGGGGGTGACAATATTTCTTCACACCAATCTCACAGTAGCTGATGCTGCAATATTTAAGGCACACCTATTATGAACAAGGAAACAATGTGGCCATCAGCACATCCAACCAGTTTTAACTTTCCCCTGCCCAATGTTCAATCCACCATTAAGTAGCTAGAGATTGCCATCCAGTATGAGACCAAGAAGGTCTTGAACACACAGACTTAAATAATGTAGCCAAGTTCCTTATCCACTCAGCCAACACATCTCTGCTGTTTAGTAGCCTATGGGTATTTTCAGACGTTACGAGATCACAGCCAACCACAGTGAACCACACTCAATTCCGCGGTGGGGCCAAAGCGCCCTGAACGTCTGTTCGGCGGCCACCAGATGTTCACCACAGTCAATCCCCACCAGGGTCAAAATCAACCACGCTTCCGGAGGTCCGGCTCAGACCATCTCCGAAAGCGTGGTCAACGCGATTCCCACTGGGAAACAATAAAAGGTAACATCTGAACGGCAACCACCGGCCAGAATCAACCGAAATGATTCCCAGCTGGGGACAAAGCACGCAGCATCGCTGCCAGGCAACCAGCAACAACACAGGCCATGGAGGGAGATTTAAAGGGCACACCCCGGCAGGGGAATGTGGCGGGATGGAGCGAGGTGGAAGGGAGAGGAGGGGGGAGGGTGAGAGAGCAAGGCAGCAGGAGGAGGAGGAGGTGGTTGTGCTGCAAATGGAGAAGATGGAGGGACAGCAGCAGCAGCAGCAGCAGCTGGGACAGGCAGTCCCAGAGCCAACACCCGGGCCAGGGGACGAGGCACCCCAGAAACGGGTAAGGGGACCAGGGCGATCCAGCAACTAACACACACACCCCATGTCCCACAGACACGGAAACGGGCCCGGGAGCCCGAGCACCTGGAGGAGATGGGTCAGGCCAGGTGGAGGAGGAGGAGGTGGAGGAGGAGGAACCGGGGGGACCACAGGGGAGGAGGCCCTATGACCGAGGGGGGCAATGGGGGCACAGGGAGATGCAGGACTTCATCTGCGTCTGGGGGACCCTGGAGCATCATCTGGAGCTCGCGCTAAACCAGCGCAACAAGCATGTGTTCCAGGAGATAGTGCGGGACGTGGAGGCGGCGAGGCATCAGAGGACCGTGGCCCAGTGCTGCTCAAAGTCCAAGAGGCTTAAGAGGAGGTACAAGGCAATCCGGGACAACAACAGGCAGTCCGGACATGGAGCCCGGACCACTCCCTACTACGACACCCTGGACCGCATCCTCCACATGAAGGGCTCTATCATCACCCCATGCCTTGTGGGGAGCGCTGTGGTCCAGGGCTGGGAATGAGCTGAGGTACCCCCTCCCCTCGCTGACCCCCAGGAAGGCACTGGCTCCAGGGCCCCCACCCCCCAGGAGGAATGCCCAGGGATCTCGGGGACCAGCAGGCCCCCCTCGAGCACCAGCACCAGGAGCCCCCACCCCCCATCTGGACCCAGAGACTCCGAGGCCGGCACACTGGTCACCCTCAGCCAGTGGTCACTGGGGGACCCCACCAACATGGAGGGACCGGCCTCGGAGGGCTCAGAGACAGATATCGAGGGTAAGCAAGCGGTTGGAGGGGAGATGGACTGGGGGATGGACCACAGGGGGGAGGGGGTGCTCCAACTACGGGGACAGCCCCAACTACCCCCAGCACCCCAGTCTAAGGGAAGGGGGTCTGGGGGGCAGCCAGGGCATGCCTGCAGTTCACACCCCACCCACCCCTCCCATATCCCCACAGGGCACAGCACGCCCCAGCACTGGAGACAGGCAGGCAAGGAGGCCAGCGGAGAGCTGCCCTGGGAGCTGCCAGAGGACCCAGGTGAGGCACACCGGCAAGGGGGGGTGCCGGGGGAGACCGGGCGGGGGACCCAGGGCACATGGTGCGGTGGATGGGGGGCCTATGTGCAGGGGAATGATGGGGGAGGGCACCGGGCAGCAATCCGAGGGGGGGCCATGGTCCCCCAAGCCATGACATGGGACAGGGGGCAGCCAGTAGGGGCGCCTAACCAACACCTGAATTTTACCCTACAGGGCAACCCGAGGGACCCCAGCAACCCGTGCCCATGCCCCCGGGAGCATCGGGCACAGGTACGGCACCAGAGGGAGGCCCAAGCAGAGGACATAGTGCGCTGTACCACCGATCAGGGAGAGAGGATGATTGTGGCCATTGATCGCATGGAGGCTGACATGGACCGCTCCCTACAGCAAGTGGAGGCAAGGAACCAGAGGCTCCAGATGGAGATGAGGCTGGAATGGAGGCAGGAGTGCTGGGAGCACAGCAGGCAGGTGGAGGCATATGGGTGGCTGGAACAGGCCATCGATAGGATGGTGCGGGAGCATTCCGTGAAAACAGACCAGTCCCATGACATTGACACCTTGCTGCTCCTGTACGCCGGCACCATGAGTGCCTATGTGATGGCAGCCACCCCACCCGGCACCCTGCCTGCCCAGGTCCCGATGCCCAGCCCCACGGTGCCCCCACCACCTCCGCCACCGCCCCAGCTGTCGGCACACCCGCTTGGCCTGTGCATCCACCTCCCAGTCCCTGTAGGCCTCCAGAGGGAGTAGCCAGCCATGGGGGCCACTCCGGCCCTGGACCCACCCATCCTCCCATCACCGCCGGCTCCTCGGGACACCGAGGCCTCCCAGGACACTGTAGAGGACACAGACAGTCAGGGGGGAGGGGAGCTCCCAGAGCTCCATGGCGCCCACACGGAAGCCGCAGGGAAGACCCCAGAGATGTGGGGGATGGGGGGGAAGGAGGAGGGTGGTCTGAGGGGGTGGGAACATGGCACCGGCAGGTGGGGGTGTGGAGATGTTGGTGGGGGCACATGGACTCAAGTGTGGCAATAAACATGTGAGCACCACTATTGTGTCCTCGTGTATGTTCCAGGGCCCGGGCCTGGCAGGTGACTGGAGAGGGGCTTGCCCAGGGAGGTGGTGGTGACCCCGGGTTGGTGGGGGTGGGGCTGGGGGTGGGCGACCTCACGCCTCGGCCTCACAGCTGATATGCCTGGCCAGGGTGACACAGATGTGCTTTGTGTATTGGTACTCCCTCGGGTTGTCCGGGTTCACATAGAGAGGCACAGGGTCGGGAGGGCACCGAGGCACGGGGTAGTTGAGGGCAGCCCCATCGGTTTCACACACATTGTACAGCATGCAGCAGGCACCGATCACCAGGGCCAAGGTCTCCACCGTGTAGTCCAGACGGCCAGCGAGGGCTTTCCAGCGCTGCTTGAGGGCCTCGAACGTCCTCTTGACCATGGTCCTGCTAACACACAGGCGGGAATTGTATAGGGACTCTACAGGGTTCCTGGCTACTGGGTAGGCCTTCATCAGCCACCAGGTGAGTGGATAGGCCGGGTCCCCCAGGATTCAGGGGGGCATCAGCACCCCTTCGATCCGGTCATCCCCATGTCTGCAAAGTCCCCGCGGTACATCCGGGCATAGAAGGGAGAGATGGTCATTACCGGGCATCATGCCTGCAGCCAGAGTTGCCTGTGAAGCTGTCTATGAACCTCCCCCGGTGGTCCATGACCACCTGCAGCTGCAGGGAATGGTACCCGTGTCTGTTAACATATTCCGCGGCCTTCCCAGCAGAGGGGCGGAGGATCTTGGTGTGGGTGCTGTCCACAGCACGCATACAGTTGGGGAACCCTCCAGCCGCAAAGCCGGCCATCAAGACTGCCTGATCCACCAGCTGGATCACTCGGTCCAGGAGCACACCCTCCATGGCCTCGCAGATGTCCCGCAGGATCCCGGCGACGGTGCTTACACCAATGCCGAAGTGCTGCGAGACAGACCAGCAGGAGTCGGGTGTTGCTAGGGCCCAGACCCTGATGGCCACCTGCTGGACCATGGGGCTGGGGGTCCTCATGGGGGTGTGCTTCTGCTCCAGCCAGGGTGTTAACAGGTCCGCTAGTCACAGTAGGGTGCACCTGTCCATCCAAAAGTGCGCCCTCCAGGCAGCCTTATCCCACTAAGCCAGTGCCCGGGACCACCATCCCTGTGCCTGCTCCGTGACTCATACTCGCCGGTCACTGAGCATAGCGAGCAGGGCTGCACACCCCATGATCTCCCTCTGCCATTGGAGGCACACGGTTACCTCGCGGAGCAATGCGGGCCTCTCCCGGGCATTGAGGAGGGCCTTCTGGACCACCCCAGACACCCGCTGGGACCACAGCTGGACCTGGGAGCACCTGCGGGCGTGGTGGGCTCTCCAGGCCGTAGCAGCGATCCAGGCGGTGGAAACCCGCAGGTGGATGCCCAGGTGCACCTCTGCGGTCTGGATGCACAAGAGATCCGGCCTAGCTCCATGGTGCACGTAGGCCCGGGTGGGTTGCAGGTGGCCCTACTATGGGCCGGGTCACGTGCATAGGGATGGGTGAACACGGTTCGGAGTTCGGCCCGAACTCGGCCTGTTCGGACGACTGAATGCAAACCCGAACACAAACATACCAAACAGAACCGAACACCGAACAGTGAAATGGCCGAACAGTTCGGTCAGTTCGGATTGCGTTTGGGTGAGTTTGGGTGGCAAAAAAAGATTTACTGTAAGGTGACAGGGAGGGGTAGTACTAGTCACTGAAGAGCAGACTTCCAGGCACCAGGGGTGGAGAGGCTTGCAAGAAATGAAACTATCTGCCTCCCCCCTTCCCAACACCTTCTGAGCTAGTCACTGTTCCTGAACAGCAGGCGTTGAGTAGGATTATTAGATTGCTTTAAGTTTCATTTCAGTTT
>QEPC01011164.1:36617-93089 GCA_003113815.1 Sphenodon punctatus
TTTGCTAAGCTAAACACAGGGCCTGTGGAATACTAATGCAGCTGCTGTAGGAATGAAGAAGCCTTACTGTAGGATGCATAGCAAGGGACAGAGTGATTTTGGGTTGGGGGCCATTGAGCACTAAAACGGAGTGATTTGGGGAGCCAGAGCACTGAAATGAGGGCCAGTACCCCCACCAGTGGCAGTCTCCCCCCTGCCAGCCCCCCATAACCTCCCACTCACCCCTGCCAGGCTGCTGAGGATCTGAGTCTGGGGACTCAGCTCTGCTAGGCCCCAAATCTGGTGCACTCTGCCCACCCCAAGCCACGCCCCCTCAGTCTGTTTCCGGCACGCCGGTGGCAAAGCCGCCGGCACAGGGCCACTAAGACTATATTTTCCCGGGCCACTTTGATTTCCCAATCTGCCCCTGCCCCTTCCCCACTTTCTCTAGGGCAATGATGGCCTACAGGGTGCTGCTGCTGCTGTTGCGGCCAACTATTCTGCACCTACAGAAGGAAAGAAGCGGTATAGCTTCTAGGGGTGGGACTACCAGATCATCCGGTATCTGATACTGCCGGTATTTTGGTGTACCGGCAGTATCCGATTATTCCGGTATTATTGGGTCCAGTACCGGACCCCCTGTGCCGGATTTTTTTACATTGCGGCCATTCAAATGAATGGCCGCAATGTAAAAAAAACACACAAAAAACCCCAAACACTTTCCCTCCCCGCGTCCAGGCTGCCCTGCCCAGCCTGGATTTAATTTTTTTTTCCCCTAAGTCCCCTAGTGCGCCGGGCCGCCACCGGCGACCCAGAGTCAGCACCAGCAGCAGGTAAGTACCGGTACTGTACTGATCCCTGGGGTGGTTTAATACCCCCACCCCAGTGATCACCCTACCTCCCCACCCAGGGATTGTCTAATGCCATTGCCTACCTTAAGCTCCGGGCGGCGGCGGAGGTCCGGAGGCTTCAGCGCTGGCTGTGGCTGCCAGCTTCAGCACGCTACTAGGCCTTCTGGGGAACTTCCAGAAGTTCCCTGGAAGGCCTAGTAGTGTGCTGAAGCCAGCAGCCACAGCCAGCGCTGAAGCCGCCGGACCACTGACGCCGCCCGGAGCTCAAGGTAGGCGATCCCTGGGTGGGGAGGTAGGGTGATCCCTGGGGTGGGGGTATTAAACCACCCCAGGGATCAGTACAGTACCGGTATTTACCTGCTGCTGGTGCTGGCTCTGGGTTGCCGGCGGCGGCCTGGAGCCCAGCGCACTAGGGGACTTACGGGGGAAAAAAAATTAAATCCAGGCTGGGCAGGGTGGGTGGGGGGTGTCCCCCCTTCCACCCGCACAGTCTGGGAGGGGGAGTTTTTTGTTTTTTTCCATTGATCCAATGGGGACATAGTTCCCCATTGAAGTCAATGTAAAAGATCAGGTACTGGTAAACCAAACCGGTATTAATCCGGTAAGCCGTGTTTTTTAAGCCTGGGAACCGGTAAAACCGGTACCCAGTATTTGCCCTGATGTCCCACCCCTGATAGCTTCCACTTGGGTAGGGGGGCCCTTCTCTTTCACAGGGAGATGGTAAAGGAGACAGAGGACATAGGAGCAGGGATAAAGAGGAAGGCAGCAAGGTATGTATGTAGATGTGAAAGCAGCAGTGGGTGGGGAATCACGTACCACAGGCAAGAACTCCAGGTAGGGTGGCCAGTCACGTTCTCTAAAATTTGCATACTTATGAAAAACGGAGGTTACAGGGTTGCATTGGCTCTAATGCAGCCCCGAAATCTGCATTTCTCATAAATGTCCCCTAAATTTTGTGTATCTGGCTACCCTAACTCCAGGGGAACAGTCTAAAAATTTTGGGAACCTGTGAAACAAACAATACAAAAGGTACATAAAGTGACAGAGGGCTTTCCCTTTCTTATCACTGCCTAGACGTATTTTCAGAACGCTCATTAAGCAAAGGGATTACAGGGAGCTAACACTACATCATTCCATTAGCTTGGGCAACGCAAATATATTTTGGCTTGGGCAACGCAGCCCATCCTAATTCAAAACACCGTACGCCCTCTTGGAAGCTCCTGCTGTTTAAAATGTGGGTTCGAGCAAATTGCAACTGACTGCATTCCTAGTAATTTGGTACCCTGGGACAAGCTTGAAAAATGAGGTCTACGTATGACTAAGAAAAGTCTGTAAAGTAATGCAATTAGCCAAAGGGAGGTGCATCCTCTCCAGCTGATGTTAAGCATAAGAAGTCTCCATCTCGCCAACTTTTTCATCTTGTTTGTGCTGTGATTCACGCCTTGTTAGCTGCTAAAAAGTTTCTTTCTGGAATGAGATTTCAGTTTCACCACTTACATTGTTTATTGAAAAGGTGTACTATGCCCTCTAGCGAAAAGAGTGCAAACAAGCCCCAAACATCTCTTTCAACAGGCAGCCGTCATAACGCTGCACCTTCCTAGCTCCTTCCGTACAATAAGTATTGTCGTTCAGCAATGCTAATGCATCTATAAATGTTCTAAATTTAGACCAGGGGTGGGAGAACCTCAGGCCCAGGGGCCAAATGCAGCCCTTTGCAAGTTTTTATGTGGCCCCTTTCTAGTGTCTGGCTCTGGCCCCATTCTCTAACCCCAAACACTGAAAAATGGAGCTCAAGATAATGGAGCAGAGATGAGGGCAGGCACCAAAGGATAGGGGACAGATCCACAGCACAGATTCATGCTCTGGGCTCTCCTTTTCTTGAATACACCCATTAAGTACCCCTGCCCCCACAACCTCTATGTGGCCCTTGGAGCTCAAACTAATTTTTAGTGTGGCCCCTGGGACAGAGAAGGTTCCTCACCCCTGGTTTAGATCCTTAAAGAGCCACCCCTATGCCCTAATTCCTTAGTAAGTAGGGAATAGGAACGGTTCACTCACCTAGCTTTTCTTGCTGCTGTCAGGCCCTGGCCCTGCTAAGAAAAGCAGCAGCAGCACTGATGGCAGCGCATACACTACTGGGCATGAGTTTGCCCAGGATCAGAGCCAAAGCACAACCCATGCTCTAATTCCCTCACCCAAGGGCTCTTTGTTGTCCAAGGCGGTGCAACATCCTTATCTATCCATTTATAAACTCAAACCATTTCACCCCTCCCAACAGCCCCTTCAGGATGTGGTTTCCTTTAGCAAAATCAAGGCACTCTTCCCCCAAGTTCCATCCAGATAGGGCTGCTACTTCTTACAGTTTGACCCCGAGTCTCCCATTTTGACCTATGGGAGTCTCAGGGTCAAACTGCAAGAGGTGGCAACCCTGCATCCAGCCCCTTTGTTGCAGACAAACCTATTCCCTAGACTCCTAACCTCTTGTCTTTTGAACAAGCTCCTTCTTCATTTCCCATCTCCGAGACCTTCTAGTCTTGTCGTGTGGCCAGCCAGTTCCAGAGAAGCCCCAAGTGAGGTAGAACACTAAGCTTCTAGCCTCCTGGCCCACACATTCTAGGCACTGCAAAGTAAGCATCTGTCCCAAAGACAACTATCTCCACGGAGGACTTTCTGAACAAGCTTTGATGACTTAGGGTTCTTGCTCTCAGCTGGACATCAGCTTCCTTACTGTTCCCATCTGGGGCCAATCATCCTTCCATCTCCCTATTTATTCATTAACCCCTTAGCCTTTTGTTGGCCTGCAGGTGCTTACCTCTGCTGTCTTTAATGGTTGCTCCTGCCACAATTTAGGGCTTATTTGCACAATACTCCTTTCAAGTGGTAGCTAGCAGGCTAGCACAAACCCACATTTTGAGATTTGTGTGAAATCCTTGCCACTTCTTGTGTCCCTTGAGGACCTCTTGTCCTTAGCCATCTGATGGAAGAATTGGGCCCTTAAAATACAGGGGAAATCAGCTGGTGCGTGAATGAATGTGTTGCTGTGGAACAAAGCAAACAGGTTAAGGAATGAGTGGTGACTTGCAGTGGGGGGAGGACTGTGAATCAGCTCTTAGGGAGGCCTGCTACAGGCAGCAAGGTGAAGGAGGGGATGCCCAGAGCTGGGGCCCTCTCTGCTGCTGAAACATACATGTTGCAGGGCCTGCATTGGCACCAATGCAGGCCCTGCAACATGTATGTTTCCTAAGTGGCCTGGACATATATACATAGGTGGCAACCCTAACCCCACCTTGCTGTTACTGCTACTACTTGCTGTTACTATTAATCTTCATCTTGCCCCAGGTAGCACTGCCTTTTGCCTGTTTGAGGGTGGGGGGAAATGGAGGGGGAATCAACAATGATCTCACACATTTGGGATTTCCCCAGAGTGTATCTAGGACCAAGAGGGGGAACTGGCCCCTCGCCTAGTTGCATCCATGTATCTATCTACTGAAATATCTACAGAGAAGGCATGGCCTTCTATTTATTGTTAATTATTTTTTATTATTATTAATTATTATTATTTTATTTATATAGTGCCAGCAATGTACCTGATGCTTTACAATAGCTGAAAACAGACAGGGTCCCTGCCCCAGGGGGCTTACAAGTTAAGAAAGACAAGGGAGGGGAGATGGGGACAACAGAGGGAGAGACGAAGATACGTTAATGAGGGCGTGAGGTTGCAGGTACACGTGCTTAGCTTAGATACACAGGCTGTTTTTACACAAACACTAACCCGTATTTAAAATCCCGGACTCTTAATCCTGGGTTCCTGTTTACATGGACATATACAACTCGAAATAATCATTAATCCGGGATCACAGTGTTCATAGTTAATACGGGTTTAGACTAACATGGATGACTGGAAAATCCCATGGTGCTTTGCTGCTGAATTCCATCACCTTCTCCTATGATTTTTGTTTCCCTTTAGAGATATCTTTGAACGATCCCACCGCTAATCTATGCACCAGGTTTATGGAAAGAGAAATCAAAACAGTGATTTCTTGGCCAGAGCCCCAGAAAGCACTGACAACCATAGAGATGTTCCTGGGTAGAGAAGATTTTTGCTTATGCTCTTTATTTTTATTTATTTATTCCTTATATTTTTATCCAGCTACACTTGCCCACAGGCAACTCAGAGCAGCTCACAACAAGTCAAAACATATAAAACAATAAAACCAAATGTACAGTTTACATGGATGTTAACCTGGGCTTATTTGATCCTGTGTTAAATAAATCCTTGAAAATGAGGATTAAATAAACGAAGGTTCATCCTTAACCTGGGTATTTTAAACTAGGATTAAGTGTTCACAGGGACTTGCGTTCGCTAAGTCCTGCCTGGCTGAGCTGTTCCGGGTTGGTGAGGGGACTGGCCAGTCCAGCCTCCCTCCGCCTGGACTTAGAATCATCAAATGCTCACTGTGATTTGTTTGTGGACTTTTTTGTGGATAAAATCACTCAAATTCACCACAGTTTTGATGCAACTTTCTTAGCAGAAAATGGGTCAGAGGCAGTAGAAGCCCCGTCTTCTCCTGTTTTGTGGGATGAGTTTTGGGCTGTGCCGCCCTCGGATGCAGGGGATGCTCTTGGGACTGCTCGAGCCACCTGTTGTGAACTAGACCCATGCCCGTCCTGGCTAGTTAAGGCTTGCCAGGAGATATTGGGGCCGCTGCTGGCGGGGATAGTCAACACCTCCCTTAGGGAGGGCAGGGTGCCGGACTGTCTCAAGAAGGCAGTGGTGTGGCCCCTGCTCAAGAAGTCATATTTGGATGTTGATGCCCTGGACAGCTATCGGCCAGTCTCTATTATTGAACGGGTGGTGGCTCGGCAGCTTTGGGAGCATTTGGACCGGGTCAATTTTCTTGATCCCTCGCAGTCGGGTTTTCATCCAGGTTATGGCATGGAGACTGCGCTTGTAGCCTTGGTTGATGACTTCTCTCATGAATTGGACCAGGGCCGTTCGACTCTATTGATCCTGTTAGATCTCTCGACTGCATTTGATACCATTGATCATGAGTTGGTGGTGACTCGGCTGCAGGACCAGGCAGGGATTAGCAGGACTGTTCTTGAATGGTTCCACTCTTTCCTGACTGGGAGAACCCAGCGTGTGGTGCTGTGGGAGTTTTCATCTTCCCCACGGGGCCTCACATGTGGGGTCCCGCAGGGTTCCATCTTATCCCCTCTCTTGTTCAATGTGTACATGCAGCCTTTAGGGGAGTATGGGGTGAGATGTCATCAATATGCTGATGACGCCCGGCTATATTTAACATTTTCTTCTGACTCAGGCCTGTCTGTCTTGGTGCTTACCCAGTGTTTATCAGCTGTGGGGGACTGGATGAGGGCAAGCCACCTGAAATTAAATCCTGACAAGACGGAGTTGATGATTGTGGGGAGGGCCGAGGAAGTGATGGCCCCCATCATTGATGAGGTCCATCCCCCCTTGGTTTCTCAGACCCGGAGTCTGGGGGTGCTCCTGGACCCACAGCTCCACCTGGATACCCAGGTGATGGTTGTGGTGAAGGGGCCATTTCGCCAGTTACATCTGGTGCATTGGCTTAGGCCGTATGTCTCAGACTCGAATCTGGCCGCAGTCATCCATGCTTTTATTACTACAAGACTGGATTACTGCAATGCACTCTACGTAAGGCTACCCCTGGTGCTGGTTCGGAAACTGCAGCTAGTGCAGAATGTGGTGGCCCGTCTCTTGACTGGGACAGGCCAACGCAAGCACATTACACCAGTGCTCCACGCTCTGCACTGGCTGCCGATAGTTTTCCGGGCCCAATTCAAGGTGTTGGTGCTGACCTTTAAAGCCCTAAATGGCTTGGGCCCCACCTACCTGCAGGACCACCTCACCCTCCAGGTCCTAGATTGACCCCTGTGGTTGGCCGGGGGTGCCCTCCTCGGGGTCCACAGGTTTCCCAGGTGTCCACCATGAGGAGGGTGTTCTCTGTGGCTCTGCCGTGGCTATGGAACTCCTTCCCGTTGGAGGTCTGCTTACTGACCTCCCCTCTTTCCACAGGCAGTGTAAGACATAGCTGTTCCAACCGGCCTTTCCCGAGGGAGATGGGGTGGGTGGGCTGGGTTAGGGTGGGGAGATGGGTTTTATATTGTGTTAATTGTAGTTTATAATTGTTCATTTTAATATGTTTTAGAATGCTGTGAGCTGCCCCAAGATGCCTGAGGCAGGAGGGGGTGGCATATAAATTTTTGAATAAATAAATAAAAAAATAAAATTTACAACCAGGTTGAGAGATGTTATTCCAGATTTAGTGTCCATGTAAAAACAGCCATACTTACATTGGGAAATGAATGGGGAGTAAGAGGATAAGGAGCTAGGGAAAGCCTGACAAAAGAGGTAGGTTTTCAGGAGGGAGAGGAGCGAATGTATTTTGAGAGAGAGTTCAAGGCATGAGGGGCAGCAAGGGAGAATGGCCGAATATACTTTGAGCAGCAGCGAAGCTGTAAACAAATGAGGGTGGTGGTAGAGGAGGAGTGGAGCTTTTGGACAGGAGCATAGTGGGAGACTAGTACAGAGAGATGAGGGGGCAAGGCCATTGCTAGTCTCGTAGTAGAGACGAGAAGCTTGTGCTGAATGTGTTCAGGTAGAGGAAGCCAGTGGAGAGAGGAGAGGAAGGGTTACACATGATCAGGTGAGGTGGATGAGGTGGATGCGAGGTGGCAGGCGAGGTGGATGATCTTAGCAGCAGAGTTTTGAATAGATGAGAGGGGAGCAAGGTGAGAGTCGGGAAGGCCAGTGAGAAGGAGGTTGCAATAGTCAAGGCGAGAGATGACCAGAGCATGGACTAGGGTTTAGCCGTGGACACAGTGAAGAAAGGGTGGATATTAGTGAGGTTGTTCAAGGAGAGATGACAGGATTTAGCAACAGATTTGATCTGAGGTTTAAAGGAGAAGGAGGAGTCAAAGATAAAGTCCAGGCTCTGTGCCTGAGGGACGGGCTAAATGGTGACCCCCCTGTTGATGGAAATTGTGAAGGAAGAGGGTGAGGACGGTTTCGGTGGGAAGACAAGGAGTTCAGTTTTGACCATATTAAGTTTGAGTTGATGGTGAGACATCCAGGCATAGCTTGTGATACAAGATTGGACAGAGGGAGAGAGAGTGGATGTGGAGAAATAGAGTTGAATGTCATAAGCATAGAGGTGATATTGGAAGCCGTGTAATTCAGAGCTTGCCCAGGGACAGAATGTAGATGGAGTAAACAAATGGACCAAGGACAGAGTCTTGGGGAACTCCAACTGAGAGGGGAAATTATGGAGGACATACCAGCAAGAGATACACTGAAGGAGTGGTTAGAGAGGTTGGAAGAGAACAAATCAGAGATTGAGTCCTGGAAACCAAGGGTGCAGAGTGAGTAGAGAAGGAGCAAATGGTCAACAGTGTCAAGGGCAGCAGAGAGATCAAGCAGGACAAGAATGGAGTAGAGACAACTGGATTTAACTAAGAGAAGATCATTAGTGATTTTAGTGAGAGCAGTCTCAGTAGAATGGAGAGGATGGAAACCAGATTGGAGAGGGTCAAGGGAAGAGTTGGCAGAGAGTAAGTCAAAACAACAAGTGTAGACCACATGCCCCAGGAGCTTAGAAGCAAAGGGAAGGAGAGAGATGTGACCATAATTGGAGGGGTCAGAGGGGTCAAGGGAGGATTCTTTAGGATAGGGGAAACAGTAGCATGTTTCAAAGCAGAGGGAAAGAAGCCAGTTGAGAGAGAGAGATCAACAATGTGTGCAGAAGAGATGGCGAGAAAGAGGGGGCAATAGAGGTCAGAAGGGGAATTGGATAGAGGGGTTGGATGAGGAGAGCAAGGTGGTGATCTCATCAAGGGAAGTCCGAGGAAAGGAGGGACGGAAGAGGAGGAGATGGGGGAAGACAAATGGGGGATGGAGAGGAGTGGGAAGTGATATCCTGGCATTTTTTATCAATCTTGTTAGTGAAAAATGAGGAGAGATCTTGTGCATCGAGGGAAGAGGGGGTGGAAGACAGGGGTTTGAGAAGGGAGTTGAAGGTAGAGAAGAGATGGCAGGGGTTGCAAGAATGTGATTCATTGCAGGTCGCAAAGTAGTGCTACTTCACAAGGGAAATATTAGAGCTGAGGGCAAAGAGGATGAACTTAAAGTGGAGAAAATCTGCATGGTCATGAGATTTCCACCAGAGATGCTCAGCAGTATGAGAGCACGAATGGAGGTGGTGGATGGAAGGGGTGAGACAGGTTTGGGGATTAATGAGGTGGGTAGGGCAGAGGTTGAGGGGAGCAAGGGAGTCAAGGATGGAGAATAGAGAAGAACTGAAGACATTGGCCATGATCCCATACACCCTGTGCACGGGATCTGCATAGGATGTGTGCGGGTCCTGTATGGCAGAAAGTCCCTCTAATGGACTTGCATGTGAGTTGCGTGTGGGTTGCGCGGGGCATTGGATCGGCAGCAGAGACCATAGAGTCAGGGCAGGTGGCAGAGGAGACTGATGAGAGATGTGGGGAGACAGAAGAGGCAAAGTCCAGGGGGTTAACAGATTAAAATCATGAAATGTGTGAGAGGTAGGTCTAGAGGAAGGGGTTGTGTGGGAGGTCTGGAATGAGGCAAAATGGTGGACAAAATGGTGGAGGGCATCAAAAGAGAGGTTGGAGACAGAGCAGTTTCTTGAGAATATAAGCAGCAAGTCCAGAGATGGAGGTCAAAGGAAGAGGTAAGAGAGAGGAAGTGGAGAAAATCTGCATGGTCATGAGATTTCCACCAGAGATGCTCAGCAGTATGAGTAATTTGTATTTACTCATATTGTACTTACTATTTGTAATCTAAAACTAAACCAAGTGTGATGGGGTAGTTTTGAAAGTGGCAGTCAATTATAATTCATCAAATAGATAAGGAAGTTTTTCTCAGCAGCTGAAAACAATCTTTACTTGCAAACAAAAGAGGAGGCTCTGTGCGGTGTTTCAAGAGCACCATCTTGTGGCTTCACCTTGTCAGAGCATGTGTTGACTTCAAGATATCCATAGTGGTCATGCTAAGTTTACCGTGGATCACCTCAGCACTACATAGACCAGTTCAGATGTCACAGAAATTGCCACCATGCCATCGTTCTGGGCACCTTTCCCCCAGTGTGGAGGGAGTTGATGTAATGTCTGAAAGCAATGCAAGGACAGCACCGTTTTTTAAAAGAACAAAACCCCACAAATGTTATTTACTGTGCATTGTTCTGCAGGAATGCCTCTACACAGTCTCACAGATGGATGCATATAAAACATGTAGCAGCTGTGGAACTCTTCTGAAGAGCAGTGACATTTTGTGTTCTTTCCCATCTCTTTCACAAACCAGGCTTGTGCCCAGAAAAGGGTTGGCATCTCTTGCAGAAATGATCTGACACTTCAATAGGCCAAAATGGGAGTGTCAGAGTCATTTTCAAAAGGGGTGGCAGCCCTAGCACAGGATGAGGCATAGAAGGGAAAGGTCAACTGCCCAGCACCATTCTTCTTGCAGACTTCAGCTCAGAATCCCTAACTTCCTGAACTGGGACTCCCAAGTTAGAGGGGAAGGGGGGAAGGCTCTGAGACTATGAAGAGGCATTCTCAAAGAACTACGGTTACAACTAGGCACCCATCATTTCTTCAATGAATAACCTCCCCATAGTCCCACATGGGGAATTGGAAAAATTGGGGATAAAACTATTTCCCACAGCATTCTTCATCTTACCTCCTCTACAAGATTTTTTTGGCTAGTAGGATTGTAAGTTTTCAAACCAACTTTCTTGTAAGATCTAAATAGAGAGAGGAAAGATATGTAATTAGGAGAATCATAGAGTTGAGCAGAACCGCAAGAGTTATCTCATGGGTGGATTCACAGGGGGAGCTCAGGAGGCTTCAGCCCGTCCCCCCCCCCCCCCCCAATTTTGTTTTGGCTTCCATTTTCATTGGTTTCAATGGAAAACACATTTTTGGCTGTAACTTTGTTATTTTTCACTATCTGTGGCTGGAATGTGGGCTGCATATTCCTCCAATGGAAGGCATTAAGTGTACCAAATTTCACAAGGATTGAGTAAAGGAATCCAATTTAAGAAGCAATTGAATAATTGAACTGAATCATTTTGGCTTTCATTTTCATTGGTTTCAATGGAAAACACATTTTCAACTATAACTTTGTTGTTTTTCACTATATGTGGCTGAGACCTGGGATGCATATACCACCAATGGAATGCATTAAGTGTACCAAATTCCACAAGGATTGAGTAAAAGAATCCAATTTTAGAAGCAATTGAATTATTAGATTTTGCAAAATTCTTCATATACATTCTTAGCTGTAACTTCTTTGCCTCATATCTAATGTAGATGAAACTTGGCATGGTTACACCCCTTCCCATATTTACTATCTTTGCCAACTTTCAGAAGTATTGGATAAAGGGTCCTGGTGGTATAAGCAATTAACATATAAATGTTTATCTGACTAACATCTTTGTAGTCCAACCAGTGTACATGAATTTTGGCAGGGCTGTATATAACACTTTCATTATCATCTCTGCCACATATTGGAAAGCTGTGATAAAGGGTCCCAATTTTATATGCCTACACAGCATATGCAGAGAAGGAGCCTATGCCAGAGATTCTCTTACGTCACTGTAGTATATTATCGATTGGTGATGCCAACTGGCCAGCAGAAAGGTCAACCAAATATCCTCATTCTGTGCTGTGACCATCCCAACATCTCTCCCCCACTTGTTACTGGAAAGGCAGAAGCATCTGTTTAGGAAAGAGTCAATAGAGATTCTCTTATGTTCTCTGCCACAGTGCTCCAGGATGTGATTGTGATGATAATTGACCAGTCTGGATGTGTAAACTATGTCCCCTGATTTCTGGGATGCTATCCCCAAAGTCCCAGTTATGTATTTTATGCCCTTATGCCCACCTCAGGGCCGGCCCCTATGCCTGCTTCAAAGCCACTACCAATTGGTCCTGTAAAGCTGGAAGCATACAGTAATTGGCCAGTGAATGTGTCTGTCAGTCTTTTGGTTTGCACTACATCCTCCCTCCTACAATCTCTCTCCCCCTGTCATGCAGGGTGCCTGCCTCTGACTGGCACTGCACGTGCTGCTATTTATCTGAATAATGGTCTTCACGGGGACAACATCAATTGCTTATAAAATTGGGTCCCTTTATCAAATTGTTCTGTAGTTTGGCCGAGATGACAGTGAAGGTATGTGATACATTCCTGCCAAATACCTTTTAAACAGGATGTAATATACAATTTATACAGCTGGAAATGTATTTTCAAGTTAATGTCTTATACCATCAGGACCCTTTATCCAATCTTTCTGAAAACTGGCAGGAGTGTTAGGCTTATGGAGGGACATTATATTCACAGGTGTAATGCAAATTGGATTCAAGATAAAGAAGTTGTAGCCATGAATGTGTATGGAGTTTTTCTGAAAATCACAACATTCAATTGATTCTAAAATCGGTTTCCTTTACCTGATCATTTCAGGTACACATAGTGCTCTTAATTGGGGGTGCACCCTCCCCATGTTTAAACATAATTGAATCAGAAACAAAAAAGTTACAGCCAGAAATATGTTTTTCAGGTTTTCCCCTTTATTTCAAAAACAAAATGTCATTTTCGTTTCTATTTTTGTTGTTATTATTTGTCATTTTTGATATTGCAGTAACAATAATGAAAACAACAGTGTTCATTATCGTTATTGTAATAATTAAAACGACATGCACAGCCCTACAAGGGGGCATAATTTTCCCATCTCTCTTATTGTTCTCTTTGGGATTGGAGTGCAGTGGGGATTTGCTTCTTACCTGATTGGCTTGTAAGGGGGCATTCCGCCCTCCCCTATCTTTTATTGCCCTCTTTTGCACAGTGAGGATTTGCCCCTCATTTACTTTGGACTTAAGGGGGCATTTGCCCCTGCCTGATTTATTTCCTTCTTTGGCATGGGGTACAATGGGGATTTGCCCCTAGACTTTGTATTTTCCTGTAGTGAGACTAGGGGAAGGAGTTATTTAACCATCTGTGTTTGAGGCCCACTTTCAGTCGGCAGCTGGAGCCCAGCTATCATATCCACTGCTCCATTGAACCTGAGTTCCCCCTCCCCTGTTGGACCTGTGGCTTGTGGGGTTTCCCATGGCTTTGGGGTGGGGGATAAACTGGCCTAACACTGTTGCTCACTTAGTAGGGGGTGGGGCTAGAGGTGGGACTGGAGGAGGGGCCTGCCCACCTGGGTGGAGCTATCCACATCGCTTCTGGATCCCCCTCTGTATCTAGTCCAGCCTGCTGCCATTAAGCAGGATCCACTGTGCTTACGCCATCCCTCTGCCGCTGCTGCACTGCTCTGGGGAATCCCCAGCCTGGCTGCCATTAAAAGCACCCAGCAGTTAACTCAGTTAACCCAGTGGGGGGAGCAAAAATCTTCCTACTGGCTCCTAAGTTTAATGGGGCCCACTGCTTACTTCGGACCTATTTCATGCTATTCCTTGGTGCACTAAGAGACGAAAGAAGGGGCTGACCCCCGCGTGTGCTGGAGATAAGCACCGTGCTAGCCCGCCCCCCAGGTATACGCACTCAGCCCATTGGCTCCTGGGTTACCTGGTTGGAGGGGGGGGGAAATCCCCCATTCTCCATCCCCTTCCATAACTGGTTTTCAGGGTCCAGCTTTCACAAATGTCCCCACCCCATTTATGGCAGGAGTACCTAATTTATAAAGACCTTCAGTGATGAGTCCTCCACCACTTACCTTGGCAAAATATTCTACTGCCTAAATGTCTTGGTAATTAGAAAATTCTTCCTAATGTTTAGCCTAAATCCAGTCTCCTTTAATTCTTTGAATCATATCCTCAGTGCCCAGAGAGAACAGCTAGGCACTTTTTTTTGCTTATAGCAGCCGTTTATATATTTTTAAAATGTAATTAAGTCCCCTATTAATCTTACTAAACATTCCTAGTTCCTTCAACCACTCCTCATAGGTCTTTCCCTCTATCCACTTTGTCATCTTTGTTGATCTCCACTGAACTCTCTCCAGCTTGTCAGTTTCCTCAAGTGAGGGACCCAAAACAGGATGCAGACCCTTAGATAAGGCCTGACTAGGGCCAGGGAAAGAGGAACTCCTTTCATAACTACGGCTCCAGCCATATTTCTCTTCTATATGTAATACATTGCATTTATCTTTATTGAATTTCATCTTAATTTTTAGCCCAGTTCTCCAGTTTATCAAGATCATTTGAGATTCTGATCCTGTGCACCAGAGTGTTTGCAATTCCTTCCAGCTTTACATCATCAGCAAATTTGATAAGAACACCCTCCACACCATAATCTAAAAGAATGGTGAAAAGAATCACTGGTAACTTTTATATGCTGATACTGCCAGCACCCCACACAATGTGGGAGCAAAGAGAGGGTGCTGATGTTGGTTTCTTTCTCACCACAATGGTCCTAAGTCATCTGGGGATCAAGCAAGGCAGATACCCACCTAGACCAGGAGTTGGGAATCTCAGGCCCAGGGCCAAATGCAGCCTGTGACAAGTTTTTATTTGGCCTCTTTCCGGTTCCTGGATCTGGCCTCTGGATCCAGTTCCTATCCCAAAGCATCGAAAAGGAGGAACTTAGGGTAAGGGAGAAAAGATTGGAGTCAGATCAATGGCACACAAGGATTGGAGTCAGATCAATGGCACACATCCATGATGTGGATTCCTCCTCTTCCTGAGTGTACCCCTTAAGTACCTCTACTAGGAGTGTGCACGAGGGACCCATGTAATTTTTCATTTTGATTTTTTGTTTTTGTTATTTAAATCTTTCATTTTTGTTTTCATAAATATCAAAATTTCATTTTTGTTTTTGCTTTTGTTTTCAATTTCCATTGGTTTCAATTGAAAACACACTTTTGGATGCACCTTTTTTGTTTTTCGTTATTTGGATGAAACTTGGAAGGATTGTAACTGCAGTGGAAGGCATTATGTGTACTAAATTTCAAAAATATTGGAATAAAGGAATCCAATTTTATAAGCAGTTGAATTGTGTTATGTTGCAAAAATCTGCATATACATTCGTGGCTGTAACTTTTTTGTCTCCCATATAATGTGGATGAAACTTGGCAAGTACCCCACCCCCATATGATTACCACCCATGACAACTTTCAGAAGGATTAGATAAAGGGTCCTGGTGGTATAAGCAATTAACCTATTAGTATTACTATTAACAAACATATATATAGTGCCAGCAGCATACCTGGCACTTTACAAAGTATCAAAATAGACATGGGCTCTGCCCTAAGGCTTACAATCTGAGAGACGGGAGCAGGGGAGAGACATAGGAAGGGGAACAGAGGGAGAGGCAAGGGGTCTAATATTCATGAAGATGCAAGTTCTCAGGTGCACGTACTTGGCTTGGTTACGTTGAGAATAACAGCAGTCAGGTCCACGTGGCAAGGATAACGGTACACAGACTATAGGTATAGGATATAGTGGATCAGCAGGATAAAGAGCCAGGCAGGGCAGAGCAAAAGAGGTGAGTTTTAAGGAGAGATTTGAAGGTATGAAGAGAGGGGGCAAGGCGGATGTGGACAGGGAGGGAGTTCCACAACTTATAAATGTATGTCTGACTGTAACATCTTTTTTGTCCAACCAGTGTACATGAAATTTGGCAGGGCTGTATCTCATACCTTCAGGATCATCTCTTCCAAACATGAGAAAGATGTGATTAAGGGTCCCACCTTTATAAGCCTGCACAGCATATGCAGAGAATGAACCTATGCCAGGGATTCTCTTACATGTCACTGTGGTATAAGATCAATTTGTGATGCCAATTGGCCAGCAGTAATGTCAACCAAATATCCTCATTCTGTTCTGTGACCATCCCAACTTCTCTCCCCCACTTGTTACTGGGAGGTCAGAAACATCTGTTTAGGAAACAGTCAATAGAGATTCTCTGATATCCTCTGTCACAGTGTTGCAGCATGTGATTGTGATGATGATTGGCCAGTCTGGATGTGTAAACCATGTCTCCTGATTTCTGGAATGCTATCCCCAAAGTTCCAGTTATGTCCCTTCTATGCCCGCCTGAGGGCCATCCCCTATCCCTGCCTCGAAGCCACCACTGATTGGTCTTGTAAAGCTGGAAGCATGCAGTAATTAGCCAGTGAATGTATCTGTCAGTCTTTTGGGATGCTCCCCATCCTCCCTCCTACAGCCTCCCTTTCGCTGCCATGCCATGTGCCTGCCTCTGACTGGCACTGCGTGTGCTATTTATCTGAATAATGGTCTTCAAGGGGACAACTTTAAATTGCTTATAAAATTGGGGTCCTTTATCAAATTGTCTGGTAGTTTGACAAAGATGACAGGGAAGGTGTGGGATACAATCCTGTCAAATGTCTTGTAAACAGGATGGAATATAAAAATGCTACAGCCAGAAATGAATTTTTAAGTTAATGGCTTACAAAATCAGGATCCTTCATTCAATCTTTCTGAAATTTGGCAGGACCCTGCCAAGATTTTGGTAATCTTGTGAAGGGACATAACCTTTCCAGGTTTCATGTGAATTGGATGGAAGATAAAGAAGTTGTAGCCAGGAATGTGTATGGAGCTTTTCTTAAAATCACAATATTAAATTGCTTCTAAAATCAGGTCCCTTTCTCCAATCTTTCTGAACTTTGGTACACTTAGTGCCTCCTTTTGGGGGTACAATCACCCCAAGTGTCTTCAGAATTGAATAAGAAATAAAAAAGTTATAGCTGGAAATACATTTTTCAGTGTTTTCCCATTATTTAAAAAACAAACCAAAAAAACCCCCATTTGTTTTCATTTCTGTTTTCATTATTATTATTTGTTATTTTTGTTATTACAATAACAAAAAGAACATCAAACAAATTATTTTTGTTATAACAAAAACAGATTGCACACCCCTAAGCCTGCCATCTATGTGGCACTCATAGCTTGTACTAATTTTCAAAGTGGCCCTTTGAAGGGAAAAGGTTTTCCCACTCCTGATCTAGGCAAACAAGGCATTTACCACGCTTGTCAGTAATAGAGAAGTTGCTTTAATATCCTGTACTTAAAAAAACAAAAAACCTCCTGCTCGTAGTGTCACTAGCAGGATGGTGACAACATGCAAAGACGTATTGCTTTCACCTTCAAATTTTCACTATAGATGCCGTTGTATTCTCAGGAATGACTTGCAGTGGATTAACTTTGCTGGGACCATGGCTCAAACTGACAACCAGGTAACTACCAGCACCACTCCCACCAGTGCACAGTTGCAGTCACTCTCTGCCTACTGATCCACCCACCAACACTGCATTTCCTGGATGAAGGAAGAGACCAAGGCCTTCATCGCTCTATAGCAAGAGCAAAAGGTCCATTGTGCCCTGGTGAAGTGCTACATTAATGAGGTGTTCTGAGCCGTTTGGACCAAGATCTTCTAGCAGGGCCACACCTGGGACATGAACCAGTGCTTGCAGTGGGCCAAGGACTTGAGGCCCTGGTACAAGGAGATCCACGACAACTATGCCTCCAGATGTGGGAAGCAAACCTCACCGTATTACGAGTTCCTTAACCAGTTCCTTTGCATGGATGGAGGCATAGGGTGAAAACAGACATGATGCTAACCACCCTTTAACCACCCTTGGTGGTTATTTATGCACGTTGCAGGGCTGTATTGGTGCCCTATGCAGCCCTGAAACATGCATAAATAACCACCAAGGGTGGTTAAAGGGTGGTTAGCGTCATGTCTGTTTTCACCCATAGTTGCATTCCGCCTGTACCTTTACCAGGGACCAGAAGCAGGTTGATATTGCTTCTCTACTGCCTGCTCCTGCTGCAACCGCTCATGCTCCCCCCACAGAAGCTGTGACCACTGGCAGACATCTCTCCATGCCCCATGCCTGGAGCCATCACGGGTTAATACAGACATGTACACTGTGACTCTTATAGCGTATCCCCTTGAGTTCAAGAGCCAGCCCTTGTTTGAGAAGCCACCAGAGGTTCTGCTCGAGGGCACGGAGGACTCAGATGCCACCTTTGTAGAGAAGGTGGTGCAGGGGGAAGAGAATGGTAAGTTAATACACTGGTGGTGGGTGTTTGCGTGATCATGCATGATCAAAGCTTCCATTTATTGTTATCAAATTATGTGTGGGGGGGGGTTGTTTAATGTGTTGGCAGAGCATGGGGGAGCAGTTGGAAAATTTCAGGAAACAGCTCCACCAGATGGGAACAGTAGGCACGAGAAGTGGGTGACAAGGCATCATGGTGGGCTGGCATTGATGGAAGGAAGACAGCCCCACAGACTAGTGGTTGGGAAAGGCACCATGGTGGGGCGGTGGGCTAGGTGGTGATGGTGGAAGCCAAAATGGCAGCTGGGAAGAGGGAGATGGAACAAATGGTGGTGCTTGATTTCTGTATGTTTTTCACTCATCTACAGGGAGAACTGCGAGGCACTGGGATCCCACCACAGCACGTGCTCCAGCAGCTGCACAGGCTCATTCTCACTTTCCTTTGGGAAGGAGGAAGTATAGGTGACCAGTAACTGTCAATAGTGGGGAGGGCACAAGAGTGGGAGCTGGGGAGGGGTTCTATAGGGATTCTGAAAAGCAGGTGGGGGGGCATGGACCTCCCATGTCCCCCACAAGTGACCTATAGGCAGAGGACTTAAAATTAGGCAGGTGGAGTCCTGAAACACTGGGGTGGGAAGATGGGTGGGGCAATATGAAGTAATGGCACTTTTTTGTTGCCTTGCTATAAGTTTTCCAGTGCAACAGCAGGGAAGAAGGTCTGCCCACATATTAGGCTTGTCACACTAAACCTGTGAGTGGGGGCTGCCTAAACACACAAGAAATACACATAGGGGGCTGTTCATTTTTAGGCACTATACCATTATGCTAAACATGTGAGTAGGGGCTGCAGGGAGACAACTCCAGGGGGGGCACTGCCTTGGTTGTTAATGCCCACTATAACTAACAATCCCCCTGTAGAGTTTGTGTATGTCCTCAAGGGCATGCTTGCTCCAGGGTTCCTGATCTGGAGGAATTCCTGCAGGAATAACTACCTCCTTCTGGTTTAAAGCATTACTGTGTTTAGCACTATTAGCGCTATTGCACATCCACAACTGTAGGAACAAAATAATTCAAATACCAAAATGACTGACAAACTGGAATAATATAACCAAAACTTAGGGCACTTTCCCATGTGACAGAATGCTCCCAATTTGCAGGGCCCCGATTCTTCCACAGAATTTTTTTTAAAATTCCGCGGGAGTCAGGGCCCAATTCTGCGCCTCAGCACGATTTACCATGCGGGGGGGAGGGGGGGCCTTGGCTTGCCTCCTCCTCCCCCCGCACTGGTAAAATCCTCAGGGCTTCCCCTCCCCAGCTGCTGGGGNGCAGATTTCCCGTGGAATTCCCCTCCCCCCGCGGAATCTCCTGCCCCGCTTACCCCAGCGCAGAATTTCCAGCCTGCGCTGCGGGGACGCGGGGCAGGAGATTCCATGAGGGGAGGGGAATGAAAAAACCCTCGGGGCTTCCCCTCCCCAGTTGCCAGGGCTTGCCTCCCCCGCTTTAGATAATTAATTAACTTACCAGAGACGGCAGCAGCAGCTGCTCCGTCCAGCGCGCTCGTACTTCCTGCTCGTACTTCCTGGCCCCTCCCGACGGGGCCTCTCAGGGTGACGCAGCCGGATGACGTCATCCGGCTGCGTCGCCCTGAAAGGCCCTGTCGGGAGGGGCCAGGAAGTACGAGCGCGCTGGACGGAGCAGCTGCTGCTGCCGTCTCTGGTAAGTTAATTAATTATCTAAAGCTGGGGTAAGCGGGGCAGGAGATTCCGCGGGGGGAGGGGAATTCCACGGGAAATCTGCAAATCGCAGACCCGTGTTTCCCTCGGGGCCCTGCCAATTTGCCTCGGGGAGGCAAATCAGGCACGGGGTTTTGTGAGAGCTCTCAGGCAGGGACTGTGTCTATCTTACTCTCTGTAAAGAACCAGGTACATTGCTGATGCTATATAAATGCTTATAATAATAATATTGCCTGCAGGATTGCTCCCAAAATATCATGCCACCGCTTTGAAGATTGTCTGCAGTTCTAACTTTCCCATCTCAGGAAAGACAGAAATGAAAAATGTGTAGAGAAGGGCAACAAGATCGATCAAAGGCTTCAAACAACTTCTGTAGGAGGCAGCTCTTCAGCTTAGAGAAGAGACAACTAAAGGGTGAATATGATGGAAGCTTATGAAATCATGAGTAGGGCTACAAATTTGTCATGGACATTTTCTTAAAGAGTCATGAGTTGGTCATGGCAGGAATGAGAAAAAGTCATGGAAAACTCATGGGTAATTAAAACAAAACAAACACCTTTTATTAAATATTGTAACCCCCTCCCCCCTTTAGGGATTAGATTGTAATCCCCCTGGCACAGAATAGGAGGAATAGAAGGAGGAACCCCTATCCCCCCCCTTAGATTGTAAACCCAGGGATTGGAAAGCCCTTTGAAAGCCCCAGGTTGATTGTAAACCCAAGCAGGAGATAAGGGGAGGGACACACCCACAAACCCTTAGATTGTAAGCCGAAGTAGGGGATAAAGGCACAAGAAATGCTACCATCTCCTAGGCGCTTCTTGAAGCTCTGACAACGGTAACCTTCTCTGCCTTTGATCCCACCGCCACGCCACGCTGCCACTTGACTACACCCAAAGCGTCACCCTCCACAAGAAACACCACTGAGGAGGGGTTTAGAACTGCAGAGGCCATGGCTTTACCTGGTGGCACCCAGCATGCTATTCTCACCGGCTTCTTGTTGAGCCGCTGTCTCCCCACAGCCAGGGAGGGGTTGGAGCTCCAGTGAGACACTGTGGATCTTCTTAGTGCCATTGAACGTGCTCTTCTAACCAGCTTCTTGCCAGCTCTGCTCTTCAGTTTGGGGAAAACCTTGAAAAGCTTGGGAAAATCATGGAAGTCATGGGAAGACCTCAAAAGTCACGGAGGGGGGCAAAAGTCACTAAAAACATGATTTTTGATACTACCGTGACAAATTCATAGCCCTAATCATGAGTACTGCAGAGCAAGTAAATCAGGAGCGATTTACCCTCTCTCACAATAACACAACTATGTAACAAGTATCCACAGATTTAAGACAAATAAAAGGATTTTTTCAGTCAACGTGCAATTAGTTTGTGGAACTTGTTGCCAAGGGATGTTGTGAAGACCAATAGCACCACTGGTTTCAAAAAGGACTGGATAAATTCTTAAACCAGGGGTGGGGAGCCTTTTCCCTCCTCAGGGCCTTTGAAAATTAGTATAAGCACCAAGGGTCAAGAGGTTGGGGGCAGGGTTGCTTACAGTGTGCTCAGTAAGAGGATGGTAAGAACATGAATTTGTGCTATGAATCTGTCGCCTGTCTGTGTACATGCCTTCATCTTTGCTCTTTCACCCCGAGTTCAATCTTTCAGTGCCTGGGGGTAGGAAAAGATCCAAGGGCCAAATCTAGTAAGTGAAAGCCAAATAAAAACTACTTGTGGGCTATATTTGGCCTTTAAGATTCCCCACCCATCTTTGAAGATAGGTCCAAAAATGGTGACGGATGGGACCTCCAACTGTTGAGGGTTGGGAGTGACAGACTGGATCACTCCAGTATGACCCGTTATGCATTTCTCTAAAACAATTAAGTTGGCCACTGCCTGAAAGAGGATGCTGGACTAGGTAGACCATTGGTCTGAGTCAGGATGGTGGTACTAATGTTCTTATGCAACTCTCCTAGCTCCAAAATAGCTGAGTTTGGAAGATTTCCAAAATGGCACTGACTTGACCTCTTATCAAACATAAATTGTAATTAGGGGCTGCATCCCTTCTCATGTCTCCCGTTCCACCCCCCAAGTCACCAGTTTAGAACTACTTTAGTTTCTTCCTCATTCTCCTGATTGACATAGGATGGTCAATCGGGACACAGCTTAAAGAGTTCTTGAGCACCGTAAATGGGCACTCTGATTCAGACAGGAACTAGTCTTAAGCAGTTACTAATTTCTCCTGACTTAACATAGCTAGGTGGATTCTGGCCAGAAGTAAAACTGATAACATTTCTGGTACTTAATAAACTGGAACTGGATCCTGCCCCAAAGCAACTAAAAAATTCTAAGTATTCACTTTCATTGCTTCAGGCTGGAAACCCTAGCCAGTGATAGAAGCCATTGAAGAGCTTTCCATGGATAGGGATGGTATAGTTCTAGGGTAGACAAATTGTGGCTCAGGAGCCACATGCAGCTCTCAGGCAGTTGAAATGCAGCTCTTGGGCTAGGAGCAGTTTCAGGTGCTACACTGCTTTATTGCTGCTGTGTCTTAGTTCACTACACCTGACTTTCAGCAGCTCCTCAGAATCTCAACCACTAGGTCAAGAGCAGCAGCTCTGTCAGCTGATCACAAAGCAGGAGAAACTCAAGCTGGAAAATGATTCAAAGAGGCCCGTTCTATGTCTTTGTGACTCTTGGCAATATAAATATTTTGGTATGTGGCTCTTAAGATTGGGAACTTTACCCCGTTTCTAGTATAATTGCTCCAGAATTTAGCTGCAGACAGGAGGGAAGGCAGGCCATCTCAACAGCTGCTGCAGTGAGAAGTGGCTGCTGACGTACTGCCATTTGAAGTGTTTCTGTACCAGTGAAGGAACTGTGCTTTATTAATTAGGATGTAGAGTAAGACAAAACCCATACTGCATCACCACTCATTTTGAAAACAATGTAATTTATTTTTCACAGCTGCAGCACAAAAAACTAGAGACAAATATTTAAATATTTACAAATATATACAAAATATAAAATTTATGTTTGGAACTGAAAAAAGTAAAGGAACCAGAACCATGTCTTTTCCCCAGCAATGTAGCCAAATACCCAGTTCTTTACTTTTTGCGAGAAACAGAGCATAGAAATAGTCCTGTGTCAGTTTGTGGCTTGTTAATCACAAAACCAGGAAAGGAATATGAAAACAGCAGACAAATCCAAGATTAATTTAGGGTAAATCATCAGATTTGTTGGCATTTTCATCTTTCAACTTGTTTATTTGAAATTGTAGACCAGCAATGTATATCAAACAACAAAGAGTGCAGCTAAAACCAAATGTACCACACATCTTTATATAAAACTAATGTGCACACACTGGTTTAGGCTTCCAATCTAAATACTTTTGAGGAATAAAATCAAATTACTTAAAATTCAACCTTTACCAATTCTTTGTCCTACCCTCCCTGTTTCATTGGAAAACCCTTGTTTTAGTCATTTTAGACTAGACGCCAAAACATCCTATTTACCTGTTTTTTTAAAAAAAGTATTTCATAAAGATACTGTAAAATACCTCAAAACTATATTTTTAAAATTTATAAATCCATAGGATATTTAAATGAAATGCTTTGAAAAAATCTCAAGTTTCTTAAAAAGTGAATAAAACTGAGAAATGGCTCTAAGATACAGCCATCTTGTTTTCTTTTTAAAATTAGACGTTGCAAAGAACCATTACTCACTTTTCCTTAATGACTTTTGAATTAACATCTGACGCACCAGACACTAACTACTGTTATCACAAACTATCAAAATCTCCGCAAATTCTGTTTGCTTTTTTTGGTACCAGGAAGTGGTCCTAACTTAGAGCTTTATTTCACAGACTTGCCACTTAGACAGTCCTTGGAGCTGTGGTAGCTGCACAGGCACTTAGTACAAAAATCAAATCCACAGCTTACACGCTTGCACGTTGCCCGCTGCAAGTAGGAATCATATACTGCAGGGGAGCCACAACAATGGCAGACTTTAAGGCTTTCGGTGTTTTTTAAGGTCTTGGCAATCTATTAAGAAAAAACAAAACATTTTGATTTAATCAAAGTTATTAGAAACTAATCAAGGCATGCATCTTTCTTTAGCTTTCTGCTCCATTGATCTACAACAGCTCAAGTTTTGTTCATCTTCAGGGTAAGCTACAAAGCAGTTTTTCTTCTCTCTCATAAGAATGAGTAGAGATGGTGGGGTGGTTAATTGGATAGGATTTTAGGGTAACCAACAGGATACAGATGTGTGTATATTTGAAACATTGTTAGAGGCGCACTGGATGGCTAGATGCCATTATAAAAGTGTAAAACAAAACTAAAATGCTCACATTGGAGCCTAAATCCAGCATCCTTGCTTGCGTACAACAGGAAAAACTATTTAGAATTCCACTTTTTAAAAAAATATGGGCTAAATTTCCAAGTGAAAACGGTGGCTTAGGTATCTCAATGCATGGATATTTGCCATAAACAAACTAAAGGGACTCGAATCTGGGAAGATAAACACTCATCTGCTGAAGGTCTGATCTCAAGTTGTACAGCCAGAAATGGAAATTGCTCAACACCTTGTGTTTGAAAAATGAAAAATTTATTTTAAAAATCCTAACTTGCTTGCCATTTTATGCATGGCAACGAAAATCAGGGAAGCCCTTTCCACCTATTTATAGTTAAATGTCACTTCGGTTTTAAATGTATCAATAGTTTGCTTTCAAATCATCTAAAGGAATGTTTATACATGCAAGAAAACCATTCCCCATTGCATTATTCTTAAAACAGAGAACATTTGCTTGTCTTTTCTTTTTCCACAGTGTGTAAATTTTGGGACAAACTTAAAATGACAAAGCTCCTTTAATCCCATGAATTTATCATGACAAACTTTGTTTTACTGAATGATTACAAAATGCCCAAACAATTGTATGCTTCAGAGAGAAAACAGCTACTTTTCACGTGAGCCAAGTTAAAACCTGGCTCACCAATTATGAGAAGTGAATTCCATTTGCCACTAATTGTCAATTAAAAAATGTGGAAAACACTCATATAAAAACAAACACTCCAGTGTGCTTTATGTTTCCATCTACCTTCATATTTATACCAGACAGTTACATTTGCACAAAACTGTAATTAGCATTTAGAATTGGGGCCATTACTTAATAAAATGTCAGTCATAAGCTATGCATATGCCGTGACAAAGCACTGGCAGCTGTAGAGGGGGGGTTGGGAATAAAGTTACCTCAGAAAACTCCATGTGCCGGCTTATGGTTGAACCACTCTGATTACTTTGGTTGGTTGTTTTGGATCTGGATGCTTTTCTGCAGGAGTTGAGTGGGGTTGTTATTTTCTGAACTGAAGCTAAAGCTACTCGGTAAAGAGTATATTCTCTTGTTGCAGCATGTTCTGAGGACTTTGCATTGCTATTCTGTTAAAAAGAAAAAAGTATTTAAGGTTTTAATTTTTCTCCTCCCGACTGCCTGCATCAAAATGATAAATGTAAAAACTGGCAAGTGGATTTGCCAAGGGGATTGACCTTCAGGGGAGTGAAAAGGCAGCACCCAGGGCCTTTGACCTCTTAATGCCACCCCTTTCCCTCTTCTCCAAGGCCAGGCTTGGGCCCAGGATCTTACTTCTTGATGATCAACTGACTGACAGCAGCAGCAGCTCCTTTGCCACCCACATTGTAAATCTCAGCCAAGGGCTTATAGCAAAGGCAGGGAATATACCAGCAGTTCAGAGAGCTAGCACTTCATGCTTTTTCCACACTGCAAGCCCCACTCTGGGACATCCAGTAGAGCAAAAGGAGCAGCAGAATTTCACTATTCTCTCTCACACATCTGGCAGCAACCTGTCACGTAATGCACTGCATTGCGTGGTCTGGCTGCCCAGGCTGGGTTAAGGATACCCAAGGCATGGTACCCTTCCCAGAGTGTCTCATGTGACTGCACCCCCTATTAAGGTTGATACAGTTTGATTTTGAGTGCACACTTAACAAATCTTTTCTAGTCCAGATTTCCTAGGGACCAGGGCAGCTGGTCCAAATTAGAACAGCTCCATAGTGCAGCTCTGGAGAGCCTGAATGGGAGAGGGGAACCTTCCCTTGCCTTGAACTCTACACAGGTCATGCAGAGTCAAACTACCATCCAGTTCTGCATTGCAGCAAAGCAAGGATTACTACAGCAATAATAATTAGACCTGAAACAAAAAAATCTCAGTGAGCGCTGCTTCCGTTAGAAGCAGGGCATTTGTCAAGATTCAAGCGACACAGAAACACCCAGGTTTTTTTTTTCTCCATTTTCCGATATTTTTGGAGCCACTGGCTAGTCCCAAGCCCTGTGTCTTCCCTGGGGGGCTTTGTGGAGATGAAAGCTTGATGGCTAAGCACCGGGAAAATGCTGAAAACTGCCCAAAGTGCTGTAGAACTGCACAGAATCACCAGAAAATTGACTAAGTACCAATGGACGCTCCCGAAATGTTGTATTTCCCTTTGGAACGGGAACACTTGCTCTCTGCTCAGCCCTAGTGATAATCTCCTTCCTTTGCAATACATCAGGGAACCAGCAGGTGGAATTGTTGAGCAGCAGCAAGAGAGACTATAGCTGCTCAGAGAACTCCTGACTAGTCAGAACTGCGAAGGTTGAGGTTGAAGATACAGGTGAAACTGTGGATGCAGCTGCAAAGGAGTGCCCTGCTTCTTTCCCATGGTAACAGGGTAACTTGAAATATTGTGTTCTAAGTTACATAATGAAGAATTTCCATATGTAAAGAAGTACAAAATTTCCTTTTTAAGAAGTTCCATTCTCAAGGGTCCTGAGTAGGAGGCCAGACACCTGATTCAGATAAAAAAAAAAAAAGGGGGGAGATCAAATGTATAACTTACAGAAATGTTTTTTGCTGCTTTATTATACACCTGGAAAGCCCATTTGTCGTCTTGTAGAATTTTCTTCCATGTTGTGCTCACTTTTGCTACACTGTTGAGAAAATACAAACACTTTAGCTACATTCTAAAAAGTCAAACAATGAATGCTTTTAGACAAGTGCCTCCCCACCCACCTTGCATATTGCAGGGCTGAATAGGGCACCAATGCGGCCCTGCAACACGCATGCTGGGTAGGGAGGTGCTTGTCTACAAACACCCACCTGGATCTAAAATACAGTCCATCAATTTAATATTCTAAGTATTCTCTCAGGAGAAAGTCCATTTTAAGTACAGGCTAATCTAGAAGCTATTTATTTTTCCAATAGTGCCTGTTGTGTGCTAAGCATAGTGTAGATACAAGAGTTGACAGGGTCCCTACCTTAAACAGTTAATTTAGACAAGGTATTATAAGGGAAAGTGATGAGGTCATAGTATTTTGAGTACCTAATGGCAATATCTTACTTTCCACCTAGAACTATTAGGACCCTTTGCCAAGCAAAGAAAATAGCAGCTCATTCAGACGTTTTAGTGAAAAGTCACAAAATTCTATACATTTGAACATTACCAGCACTTTAAAGGTCCATTGGTTTACCATTTTTCTCCCTATGCTAAATTAATACACCTTTGCAAAATCCCCTACTGCACATACTCAGACTGCAATGGGGTAATAGATTTGAGGATTGCGACTTTAGTTGGGTAATTCTACTTTGAAAAAGGAAAAACTACAACCAACACTCAACCACCAAGCTTCCCCTATCCTACCCTTGGTTAATAAACTAGGGGAGGAGGAAGCCATATTTTGTATTGACTGGTATATTTTTATGACTTAGTAGTTACAATACTCTGCTACCAGAAGTTTCAATGAAAGATGCATGCATCTTCTATAAGAACATCCACCATGTTGCATAGTGAAATATTTTATGATACAGTGTAACTTCAATATAACAAACCCCCAGGGGACCAGAAAAAAGTTCATTATATCAGGATCTTCATTTTAATAAGGCGTGGCAATGTGCAAATGATAAAAAATTTTCTTGAAGTTGGGATTTTGATAATGGGGGCTCTTTATAAGCAAGATTTGCTATAGGGAGGTTTGACTGCTTTTCATACTATTGAAATGAAAGAGGATACTGACCATGTACCAAAAATAAAAAAATCAAACTTCGCAATGCACACAACACATCTGGTTTTTGAGACATTTAATTAACTATATTACTTTTCGAATTAGAAACACGAAGTAAACTTACTTTATCAAGGCCATCTCATCGAGGTGCCTTAAGATGTTTGCTAATAAATGTCTGAGCTCTCTATGGAAGAGTTCTCCAAGAATGTCCACTCTATCTAATCCCATTTTCCTGCCAATTAGATTCCTAAGTCCAAAGTTTCCTTTGGAAATCATTTTTTCCACAGTAGCCCATGACTTAAGATTTCTTTTGCCGCTTTTTTTCAAAGTTGAGCAAACGAGTTCCTCAAAGTGGAGAGCTGGCTGCAAATTCTTTTTTGGAAATTGTAGTTGGTTTTGGTTCTGTATGAGACAGTGCTTTGGTGTATTACAGATGTTTCCTGCCAATAATATACTGTCCTCATATTCTGTTGTATCACTGTACTGACTGCCCAACAGAGAAGAGTAACCACTATCTTCATTGAATCTACTGGTTTCCAGTGCATCCATTTCAGAAGCATTTGCACCATGCCTCCACAATACTTTTTTGTTTTCCTTGTTATGTACAGGTTTTCCATCAGACTTGAAGTCCGTATTTCTGGGGGATCTGTTCTGCAGTTCATTGTTATGCAACAGCTTCTGATATTCTTTAGCACAGTCTTTACAAAACCCTTCCTCATAATCAGAAATATAGGAGTCTTCTGGTCTTGTCTTTGGTGCATCAGGCCGTAATGGCAAGAGTCCAGAACAGACATGATTACAATTAAAATCACACTTCATTTTGGTGCAGTGGTTGTTTGGCTTTTAATATTTTCCAGTTTGTATCCTACAAAAACACCAAAATATTAATCCAGATGATAAAAACATAGTGAACTAGTCTTAACATTAATACATACACACCCATTGTAAGATATTTTAGACTTCCGTCAAAACAGTCTCTACCCAAAACACACAGAAGTGTATATTCAAATTGTCAACCATTTGCATCATAAAAGATATGAAAAAAAGCTTCTGGCCCTACCTATCCACCAGCAATTATTTGGCCCTTTTTTCACGAGACACCCCCACCCAACTTCACGCAGTTTTGCTGCATTGAGGTGCCTATGTGAATGCCGCGGGGGAACGGGCGCACACCCACCTCCACCCATGGCCCCCCACCGACCGTGGTCCTTTTAAAAAGGGCATTTATTGTACAGACATGACATATATGGTGATCATTTATTCATCCAACCATTTTTTATTTATCTCCATATACAGATTTATTCAGATGGCCTCATAATGCCTCTTTATCAGGGTTGCTAGAGTTCTTCCCCAAAGTGGATCAGCTTGGGAAACTTCAAAATTGCTGTAATCATGATTTGATGCATATGGTGCAAATAAACTATAAATGAATAATCAGGGACTTGTGTGCTCTGCAGCACATTAAATTTAATATCTATACAGAAACCAGGGGCTTAAGTATAAAATTTTGAATACAGCTGTGTAAGGAATGACAGAAAACTGAGCTAGAGCCCACTGCATAACTCCCTCTGGGGCTGGGAGAGGGAAATAGGAGAATCCCCTCCTATTTGCAGCACTGAATTCCAGCCCTAGGGGTCAGGTTGGTCTTGCCTTTTAGACATTTTTGTCATTTTCAAGAAAAGTCCAGTAACACTGATGAAGCTCCGTGAAATTGACCAGAGGAAGTGCTAGCCAGTTTTATTAAAGCCTGTACTCAGTGGGGGGCTGGGCTCTCTGCCCCCAACCTGACAGTTCATCAGCAAAACAGGGAACCCCCGGATGAGTTTCTCTTTCCCTCTTCTCAGCAGTGAGACCTGGAGAAGGGAGCCCAGCCCACGCTGCATGGATTAAGTTGAGCAGCTTTCCTTTACCTGCATCAATTTCACTGTTTAAGAGGAAAAGAGGGGGCACAGACCTGACCAGGGCAATATTACACTCTACCTGCTCTTATGTTTGATTAAGAGCCATATCTTGGGTGGCAGACAAGGAAGAGGAGCACACTCCCTGTTTATGGGTGTAAGGAGGCTGTGTACCAGGCCCCTTCAGTAGCAGGGGTACAGAACAGGGGGAACAGCTGTCTTGCCTTAAGCATACGTTTGTGATGGTGGGCAGAGATTCTTGGGCATTTAAGTATCTTTTCACCAATGTTTAAACCTTTGTGAAGTGCCCTCCTGCCCGTTTATTAGTGAGCAGAGCAGAGCTTGCAGGGGTGGGGGTAATGAAGCATGAGGCATAGATTATGGGTTCAGCATGCGGAGGGAAAACTGCGGTGAGAGGGAAGAGAGATCATACAAACTGGGATGGAACAAGAGGGGGAAGAACGTCCCCATTTCTTATGAAAGAGCTTGGTATGGGGAAAGCAGTCTCTGCAACTGCTTTGAGTGCAAGGGAAAGCATTCCAGCACAATTGGAGTAAAAAGGTGGCCCCCAGGGTTTGGGCAACAGTTAGTGTGTTGTGGATAGGTACGTGGCACAGAAGGTGGCCATGTGCTCGTTTGTGATAGAAACTCCTTATTCCTAATCTGGAGATCGCGAGTCTTCATCAGAAAATTGCATCGGTTCCTCCCAGTGACTATTATGACCCCTAAAACTGGTTTATTTTATATTTCCGTACTCAGTACAGAGCTCTGGCAATAGATCATCTCAAGGAGAGACAGAGGAGCTTTTATACTCTCGCTGTAGCCACACACGCTCAGTGGGAGCAGGGCTTTGGTGCTTTTTGTCTCTCCCGTTTATAAAATAACCTTCCCCGCCAAGAAATGGTATCGGTGGGTCTAATCTTCCGCCTGCTCTGGGTGTGCCCCTCCTCACCCTCCCCTTAGCAGCATGGCTCGGCCGGTCCAGGAGGGCGGGAGACACAGGGCGGGCGGGAGCCTCCTCAGACAAAATTTTCCCACCAAAGGGACTTTACTTAGTTTGGCGCTTCCCCCAAAAGGATTTTTAAAAATCCCGCAGCTCGGAGTCTGGCCCTACTGATCCCGCCCTGGAGCTGAGAGACGGGGATCCCGGCCTGACAGGATGGGTGGGAATGGGGTCCCCGTGAGGGGGCCCTGCTCTCTAGGTCTGGGGGGAAAGGCAGCCGGACTGGCGTTTTCCTCTCCTCCTACCCGGCAGGGCTGCCCAGGCTCCGCGCGGGGAACCGGAGAATGGGTCTGTCCCGCCGGCGCCACTCTCCCCAGTAGCTTCCAGGCGGACCCATCCATCCACTCCCCCCAGAACCCAGGCCACCCCAGTCCCTTCCCGCCTCAGCCTGCGGGGTCCGGGCCCCGCGCTCCCCGCCCCAGAACAGAGTGAAAAGAGCAGCGCTCCCTTCACCCATGGTTCCCCACCCTGGTTCCCTGAGTAGGCGGCGGCAGTACCTGTGCGGGAGAACGGGAAGGCGCGGAGCGGCAGCCGCCACAATTCGTTGCTAGCTCTCTACTCTAGGAGGCAAACTCTGCCGGGTTCATTTAAAAACTTTGAATTTGGTATCCAAGACCTCGGCGGCCAATCAGTGGAAGCCGCTCCAGCCGGGCCGCCAATGAGCGACGTTCAATCGCCAGTCTCGAGATGCAGAGCTTCCGTTGTGGGTTTCCCCCCTCCCCTCACTGGCTGAAAATGAACAAGACTAGCGCGAGCTGAGAAGTGGGGAGAGCAATCAGCAGCGCGCGCTCTCTGCCCAGCGCGGGAGAGGATGCGGAGCTGCTTGCAGCGCGGAATCCAGGGAGCGCGTACGTTCCATTGGCTGGTTCTGTCCCGCGCCCGCCCGGGACTCTACTTGGCGGGGTCTAGTTCAGGCTGACTTCATACCTGTTTCCCCGTTTGCAAAACGGGGGTGAGTGCCCAGCTCATGGCTTTCTAGCACTACAGCAAGCCTCCCCCAGCGAACCCAATGGAAGTGTGTACTATACACTTGCATTTGGAATGCCTGGGAGGCTTGCCACAGCTTACATGAGAGGACCTTACTGTGCGGGAGGCATGGGCTTTAAACCTTTTCCTTCAAATCTTTTCTAAGATAGTTTTCTAGCCTGCACAAATTATTAGGTCACAGGACCAGGCCTCTTATTCCTCTGCTTGCCAGTACCAGTCCTACCCACCTCGGTTGGCATGGGGAACCTTGTTCTGTTCCCTTGGGGACTCTACTGGCAATTTAAACTTAAGTACAAGTGCCCTCTTTGCCCCCACTCAGGGGGGGAGGGAGGTGCTAGCAAGGGTTGCATGCATGGACCACCCCCACAAACTTCACCACGCTCACACCTAGTCTGACAGCTTTAAAGGGCCTACCACCACCTACCCTGTATCCACTGCCCCGCTGTCCCCACAGCCACTGCAATGAAAGACATTTTTCTTGTAATTTCCCACCACCTGGGAAAAAAGGGTGGCAGGGGTCACCCCCTCCCAACAGGATGGGAAGCAGAGCAGATGGGGGCTCCAGCAGTCTAGGTGCCTGGCACACGGAAAGGTTAGCAAACCATATCAGTGACCACAGGGAAGCCTGAATGGGCCAGATTCAAGAGTGAGGGGCACAAAGGAGCCCATGAGAAAGATCACCATCCCTGAATCAAGCAATCATGCAATGTTGTTTGAACCAAGAGAACCCTATCTCACAGCAGCATATACTTGTTTGGCTACCTGGAGTAACTGCAAAAAAGTATTTTGAAAAGGTATGATGCCTCTTTTCTCTGTATTCAAAAAGGGTAAACCTTCAATTATTTTCACAAGCATGGCCTCTATAGCATGTCTGGAAATGGGCACTATTGAAGTAGACCTGTCCTTCACTAGCAAAAATCAATTTGCCTGGTAGGATACAATGTCAGACAATGAAGTGTTTGTTGTAAATGAATAATGTAACTTTTCTTTACAGTAGAAATTAGAAAGTTTGATTTCTAGCTATACCTTGTTTTTGTTTAAATCAATTTATTCCTTTCCCAAAGTTACAGAAGGAGGTGGGTCATCTTCTTCCCAGCCCTGGAGCAAATCATTTTTGAAGCCTCTTCTGGGCTTTTAAAATACACAAAAGTAGACTCTGATGAAGCCTCAGAAAAGGTTACATAGTAGCTATCGGGGCTATCAAACAATTGGTGAAAGAAATTTTAACACATTGGCCAACACACCTTAAATAGTGAAGGAGACCTCTGTTTAAGCATGTTTTAGATGGTGGAGGCAAGTCTAATTTTTTTAGCTAACCATGCACAGATGTGTTAAATGATTGTGGAGGCAGGCTACCATGTGTTTAAATATCTTGACTAACGTATTAAAATCCCACTCAATAAATAATCTAATGGGAAGGGGAGGAAACTGAGTTTAAGAATAAGCATATACAGTGAGTGCTGTTACACCAACAGGTCAAACACACTTGCCTGTAATGATGAGCTGCATTGTAAACAGGCTGTTTTTAAAACAAGATGCTACCATGCAGACACACCCAGGAGCCACTCATCCGACCGCCTGTCTGAATGGGGAGGTGTGCTCCTGTGACCCACTCATGGCACACTGCTGAGAAATTCAGAGTGTGGGGCAAGTAAAAAGGGCTTGGCACAAATGTGTTAAAATGATTGTGGAAGTAGGCTACCATGTGTTTAAATACCTTGACTAATATATTAAAATCCCATCCAATATGCAGCTCCAGAGGCATCTTGACTGTGTCCGTTATCTTGATCCTTCTCAGTCTGGCTTTCGTCCAGGTCATGGCACTGAGACAGCACTCGTGGCTTTGGTAGATGATCTCCGCCCTGAAAAGGACCAGGGTTGCTCAACCCTATTGGCCCTGTTAGATCTCTTGGCTGCATTTGATACCGTTGACCATGAGATGTTGGTGACACGTCTGTGGGACAGCGCGGGGGTGGGCGGGATTATTCTTGAATGGTTCTGCTCATTCCTGACAGGGAGAACTCAGCGGGTGGTTCTTGATGACAGTTTTTCATCATACCGAGACCTACCATGGGGGGTCCTGCAGCGTTCTGTCTTGTCCCCTTCTCCTGTTCAATGTGTATATGCTGCTGGGTGAGGTGATCAGGGGGTATGGGGTGAGGTGTCATCAGTATGCGGATGACACCCAACTGTCTCTCATTTTCAACTGACCCAGGCCTGGCTGTCTCGGTGCTTACCTGGTGTTTGGCAGCTGTGGGGGCTAATCGACTGCGACTGAATTCTGACAAGATGGAGGTGATGTTAGCGGGCAAGTCGGTGGATGTGACGGCCCTTGGATTGATGGGATCTATCCTCCACTAACTTCCCAGGTGCGGAACCTGGGGGTGGTCCTTGATGCGCAGTTCTGCCTAGATCTCCAGGTGGAGGCTGTGGCGAGGAGTACCTTCCGCCAGTGACATCTGGTGTGGCAGCTTCGGCCACTGATTTCGGTTCCAGACCTGGCTACGGTCATCCATGCTTTTATTACCTCTGGGTTAGACTACTGTAACGCGCTCTACGTGGGGCTACCTATGGTGACGGCTCAGAAGCTGCAGCTGGTGCAGAATGCGGCGGCCTGGCTCTTGGTGGGGCTGGGTCGCTGGGAGCACATTACACCAGTGCTCTGGTCTCTGCATTGGCTGCCAATAGTCTTCCAGGCCCGATTCAAAGTGCTGGTTTTGACTTATAAAGCCCTACACGGCCTGGGCCCTGCCTACTTGCGAGATTGCCTCACTCTCCGGGTTCTAGACCGGTCCCTGCGGTTGTCTGGGGGCACCGTATTAGAGGTCCCTCGGGCTTCCCGGGCGGCCACTCAGGGTAGGGCATTCTCGGTGGCCGCGCTGCGCCTCTGGAATTCCCTCCCAGTGGGGGCTCATCTGGCCTCGAACCTTCCCACCTTTTGTAGGTCCCTCGGGCTTCCCGGGCGGCCACTCAGGGTAGGGCATTCTCGGTGGCTGCGCTGCGCCTCTGGAATTCCCTCCCAGTGGGGGCTCATCTGGCCTCGAACCTTCCCACCTTTTGTAGGAATTGTAAGACTTGGCTGTTCCGTCAGGCGTTTGGCAAGGGAGAGGGGTGATGGGTTGGAGGGATTGGGGTGAGGTTCTTTCTATGTTTTTATTCTATAGGGGTGTGGGGGAGAGAGAGTTACTGCATTTTGTATTTATTACTACTGTTAGTCGCCCCAGGCTGCCTGTGGCAGGAAGGGAAGGATACAAATTTGTTAAATAAATAATATCTCATTGTGCTTTAAATGCTTGTAATAATAATTAAATAAATAAGCTAATGAGAAGGGGAGCTTGACAATGGCTGGCCATGGAACCCTGCCTGTATTAACTGGGGCGGCCACCCACACCAGCAAACAGGTCCCCCACTCAGTCCTAAATACTGTGGGTGGGGGGACTCAGCCTTTGCAAGTCACAGTAAGTGTCTGCAAGTGCTGGGGAGTCCAAATTGACATGTGTGCTCTCCACCCCCCACGGTCCGTGGCAGGGGGAGTGTGTGGTGGCTGCTGCGGTAGCCATGCTGGAAGCCGTGTTAGAATCCCTCCCCACGTGCTCCACACCCCACCCCACCCCACCCCCCCTTGGTTGTTTAACACACCCTTGCAATTGTAAAAACCAAGGAACTCATTTTGCAGTCAAAAACATTCTTCATACATGAGCACTTTCCTTATTTCATTGAAAAGTAACTGTACAAGAAGCTAAACATGAACGTTCCTTTATAGAAATGGGGTTTAATGCTATATCCAAACTACTAGAGTTCCTAGAACGCCAAATGGCTTCAAGAGAGACATTTCTTCTAAATACATACAAAAATCTGACTTTGCGTTCATCTACTGGTTTAACGCACAAGTGAAGAGTAATGGACTACAACAACCAACTTGCTGATGTTTACAGCTACAGAAATGAATACCATCAAAAAGTGAATCTTAATATCCATTTTATATGCTTTATTTAGATTGTTCTTTCTTGTAACCAACACACACACACACACTGCTGTATACATTAGCTTAGTTTCATTTTATTATAGCTTCATTTAAATAAAAATGGTGTAAACATTAGCAAAATGTTTCATCCATATAATTATTTTCTGTCCTATAGATTTTGTTGTTTGTGTAGTAAGTAGTGTACTTCTGGAATAGACTCCCCATGACAGTTGTTGGGGCAAAGACCCTGATTAACTTTGAGATTGGTGGTTAAATTTATAAGAGAAGTTGTGACGATTTTTCCTTTTGAAGCCGAAAAGAGATTTTTCTCCCTCCACTTTAACATACTTAGGGTTTTTGTTTGTGGGTTTTTTCTTATAAAGCATGAAAAAAGTCCAAAATGAGAAGTGGAACTGGTGTGGTATTCTGGTGCTGGAGTACTACAACTTTGTCAGATGCCTGAGTGGTGGATCCCACACACATGCACAAAGTCTAACTGATAATCATATTTGGGGTTCAGAAGGCATTTTCCACTAGTTTAGATTGGTATGGTAGTTTGTTTGTTTTTAAAGCCTGCTTAGACGCATCAGCTTGTAAGTAGCTGTTGTGTGTGTAGGGGGCCTGCCAGTCTTGGAGGGCATTCTTCATTGAAGAGAAGAAAACCCCCTGGTTTGTTCTCCACTGCTGTTTAGGTGACTGCCACCAGGAATTCCCCAGGACAGGGGCAGCAGCTGAAGCAATGGTGGAGAGCACCCCTGATCCACTTCTCACCACCTCTGTTCCTGGCAGGAGCGCACTGGAGGAGGCTTCCTGCTTCCTAGGAGCAGTGGCAAGAATGGAACTGCGTCCCCAGCACTTCTCCTGCCTCGTTTACCCAGTGCTCCTGTTGTGGAGCATTTAGACCTTACAACCGCTACATGGAACCCTTTTGCCTGCAACGTGGGACTGCAATGGGTTCAGAACCTCTTGTGTAGGGGCTGTTTGTGGATACAGATTACCAAATTGAGGGTTATATTTAGACTCAGCAGTAAGCACTCACTTGCAAGTGGTTCATCACATCTAAAAACACCCTCCGTTGACTGAAGAATGTTTCTATTTCTGCAGCACGGGAGCATGGCTGACTCTGAGTTATCTAGATAAGTTTTACTAAATCATTTCCTGTTATTTCAGGCACTGGAGTACTCTAGTCACTCCTATTTGTGGCAGATTTAATTATAGGCTCTATTCTTACGTTGGTGGATTCATCTGTTGTGGTATAGTGAATTCTGCCACAGTGCAGCAAGTTGGACTAGATGACCCCTGATGTACTATTGTAGTATGAAGGTTTTATTGCTATACATCTGGAATAATCAAATTATACAGTTTTTTAAAAGTCCAAATAAACTTATTGAATCAACTTCTGTTGGTAACGGTATACAAGCTTTTGGGACATAAAAGGTTTGTCCTCAGGCTTGTAAAGGAACTACCTATCCTCTTCACCAACAAAGTGGTTCAATAAAAGATAGCATCCGGAGTGTCTTGACATACTTCTGGGACCAACATAGCAGCCACACATTCTCTAGATTGTCAATGTAATAATTCCCACACCCCCACTATCAGAGGGTCACATTTTTCATTTGCAGAAGTCTTGTCCCCATCACCTCATGTTCATCTAAGTATTCTATAATAATACTTTAGAATTGTGGTTTGAAGAATCACTTGGATAGGTCATAGCATAGCTTTAAAAATACAGATGTAATATATTTGCTATGTACATATTCCTGGTATAGTAGCTGATTTTAAGAGTAGGCAACATATATTATCACCAGCCAGGCTGTTTCATACTTGAATATACAGGAACTTGCCCTATGCTTGGAATATTTGCTATGGAATATTTAATGTTGGTTGTATGACAAATCTCCCTCTTTGTGTTAGGCCTATTTGAGTTAAAGAACCACAATCTACAGGACTGCCAGTTCAATGCAGTTAATATCACTGTCCATCAGGCATGAAGATAGTAAAATTCCAATCTTACTCAATCTGATCTATGAAGGCGAGAGTCACAGTAATGGAAACCGTATGCTAACAATCAGGTAACAGAAGATGGAAGAGATGAAGTTAGTAAACTCCACTCAATCTGCTCAAGGCTTCAAGCTCTAAGACAATATTTCAGTGACATTCCTTGTATAGAATTTCTCATAGGGACAGTAAAACACTGTTGAAAGACCCTCCTTTAATCGTTAATCATTGGAGGCCAAATTGGGAGTGTGATCTGTAGCTCTAGGTCCCCTCACTCCATGCATGGTGAAGAATCCCTAAAGAAATTCCATTTATTCTTAAAGGCAGAGTAGCTGGAGGATGACACCTATTTTCCACCACATGAAATACGTTTATTCAATAGCAACTTGACTTCAGGACAGGCAAAGAAATGTACAAAAGCATCTTTTCCCATCACTTTTTGTAATCTCCGGCTCTAATCCTGAAGTTTGCAGCAACACAGAAGCCTTAACGACTAGCCCATGTCACTCTGAATTTGTAGGACAAAAATAAAATTTCTATTTTAATGACTTGGATAATCAACAGGATAATTTCTGCTAACTGTTGAGTATTATCCTGCTCCTGTGCTGGGTAAGCTTTTGGCAGTGGGTTAAACCTAGAATTAGAAAACTCTTTTGCCCACTTTCGGAGAGAGGAGCAGCACTGTCCTCTCAAATTAAGAAAAAAGTTACTTTCTGTACCTTGTAGTAGCCATCAGTCTTGTCTTACCAAGCCACTGAAATCTTATACTTCAGAATGTAGGGAAAAGGTTATTACGAATGATAGTAGATAAATCTTTCTTTTTTTATGGTTTGATGGGAGTCCTACACATCTCATGTCACAGTTAAGTATGCTGCTGCACAGCTAATTTCGTTGAATATCTATACCTGTGGTAGCAGGGCTTGGCGAAAAACAAAGATCAAGTCACGTTGGGTTGGTCATTTTCTGATATAATTTCCATTAGAGATTCATAGTCGGCATATTCCTTCAGGGACTGTATCATTTCATCTAGCAGTTCCTCCCCCAACAAGAAACGTTCAATGTGATGCACTGATCTGCTTATTCGGTGGTCAGTTACCCGATTCTGGGGAAAGTTGTAGGTTCTGATCTTCTCAGATCTTCCTTTGGTCCCAATCTACCAAACAGCCACCACCAGATTAGCATCAATTATGTGTTACACATTTAATAATATATAGGTTTAATGCCTAGTCATCATTTCTCCCCTCCCGTATAGAAATATGCATTATGAGATTTAGGACATGATCTTCCAGTCATTTTGTACTGCTATGTACCCTGCTGAAGTGATCTGGACTTGCACTGAATCTGAGTTGTAAAGCATGATCGCTAAATAGTCTGAAATTGAATTCACCTATATATTCACTAAAATATTGTGAATAGATAGGTGAATTCAATTTCAGACTATTTAGCTAGGAATTTATTTATGGCTAGGAATTACACCGACTGTTCTAAGCATAGCAAAGGACTAATGTCTTTTTATAGTAAGCATATGAGGTACCAGAGCAATCATGAAACTATGTATATATGCATTAAGAAATTGCGTATTTTCTAGTACAGTACTTTTTTTTATTATTGGAGGCATTCACTGTAGCTGTCTTTGTTCTATTTATCTTGCAGAGATATTGTCACAGGTAAAAAGCCCCATGTTTCATAAGTTACCATGGCTAGTGCAGTCTCCTACTGGAAAGCCATAACTGTCTTCCTTCTAATTATAGGGAAAGTAGTAGAGATTTCTACATTTGTTACCCATAATTTCCCATGATAAAGAATTTTTGTGTTAATTTGCGAGGCCCTCATACTTTAATTCTGTATCGCTGCTTCATACACAAGGAAAACCATCTTCAGGGTAAGGACGTGCCTCTTCTACGGTCTGGGGAATACCATTCAGATTTAGCTGGAGGTGTTAAAAAGGAGGCTTTTATCCCCATAGAAATACTTAGTTACCAAACTTCTGCATTCCTCACTGCTATCTCAGGTTGCCCTGCATACGAAGCTTTATGGATGCTTCCCTCCAGGCCCTGTATCCATATTCCATCACCTTTCTTGCCAATTTCCATTCCAGGTCTCCTCTGTGCCTTCCTTCCTTTATGTTCCCAAACTCCCCAACACTTTCCTCCATTCTCTTCCAGGACTCAAGTGTTTTGTCCCCTCCTATACATTAATTCCTTTGGCCTCCCAATAACATCCAGAGTCTTGAAAGGGTGAATATATCTTTGTCATCCTAGTCCATGTCCCCTCTCCATAGGTTAATTTCAGATCCCTTATCGCACTTCTTGTTCTAGCTCATCTGAAAAGTCCGATATACACAGAATTATTCATTTCCAAAGTAAACCTTACCTGAACCTTTCTGGCAATGCATCTCTTGCTTGTCTCTTCCTCCAGCATGATGCTATATAGTTTAGCACGAAGCACTTGCATAGCTGTCGCTCGGTTTCTGATTTGAGATCTATCTTGTTGACATTCAGACACCACACCTAACAATATCAAGACCACAGGATTTAGCATTTAGTTAATGCAAATATCTTTGTCATCTTGTTTGCATTGGAGATTATTTTTATGTCTGAAATAAAAAAGTGCCTACCCCTCCTTTACTGCTTGTTAGCAGGGCAAAAAACAAAAAATAGCTTTAAGTGTCCAGAAAGGTAATAGCATAGCCCAGATACAGGCAAAGGTATAGCTATACACAGGTTCATTAAGGCTTAGATAAAGGCTGTATGTAATAGGGAGCTAGTAGCACCTACAGGAAAAGAACAGGCACATAAGCAAAAAGAGAACTGCAACGTGCTGGTGAAAAAGAGTAACAGTGCCAATTGGTAAAGGACAGCAATGAGTCAAAGGGCCTCTGGGAGGATAAAAGGAAGCCTCTCAGCTCTGCTGGGGCCTTTGCGGAGTAAGGAGCTTCACAGGCAAGACTCACAGGTGCGTGGAGACACCATGGGAGGAGCCAAACAGTGGATTCAAGGTGGGATCTGGAAAGAAGCTATACGGAGACCTTGCTTTGAGTCCTGCAAGGTAGGGGAAACCACTGAAGACCTGTGGTGGCATAGGCTTGGTGGGAGGGGAGGCTAGAATATACAAGGCTCCCTGGGCTTATGGGGGCACCTGGGATTTATTGGACTAAGCCCATGTGAATCACAAGCCTGGACTACTTACATAGGATCGGACTTCACTCGGCTATCAATCAGGCCCTTGTTTGGATACATAGCATAACCAAGAGAGTACGGCAAAGTTGTGTGAGCTAGGACACCCCAGCTAGTTCCCCCAAAGGGACATCAGTGCCTCTTAGGGGCTCTGGTAGGTAGTCCCATCTACGCTGTAAGCTTAAAAGTTCTTACTCGCAAGTAGTTCCATTTACTTGCAAGTAGTCCTGTTGAAATTGGTGATTTCAGAGCTATGGCCAATATAGTTAAACGAAATATACTAGGCCAGAAGGAATACATGGATGAAACTGAAAAAGCAAATGATGTATGATTCACAGGATAGAGTCATTTTAGCATCCATGTATTATGGCCTCTTGGATTTGTTGTACTTGGGTGTTGGGATTTTTTTTAAAAATGTTGTTGGTGGTTTATTAGTTTTGCGGTAGCGAAGGGATAGTCAAGTCCAAGTAAGCCTGATACGACACAAAAGGGGAATATGGGCATAAGAGGATGTGGTGGAGAAAGATACAAGACGAAAGAGGGGTCAACAGATACGGTGAGGCATAGCAAGTATGTCAAAGAAATGAGTAATATGTTTATTTAATCACAGAACAGCAGATGCAGCTAGTCGAGAGTTCGGGAGTGTTAAGTAGCAGAATTATTCAGGAGAGCATAAGAGCTTAGATATGCAAGTGATGCCAAAGCTGCTCTGGTTCTTGTGTTGGCAGGGAAGCTTAAAGCTTTGCCAGGCCAGTGCAGGAACTATCCGAAATTATAGAAGGCCAGAGAGTCTCAAAATTTCTCCATTCCTAGATAATAAGCCTTAGTCTTGAGGTTTCAATAATATTTCTGCTATGTTAAGGAAGAATGTGAGGAGACGAAGGGTCAGATGACTACAAAACTGAAAGCCTAAATGATGCACAGAGTAATAGGAGGGGAAAGGGCTGTATTTCAGTGGCGAATACAGCAAGTGAAGAGGGTGGGAAAGCAAGCAGCGGAGTTTTTTGTTATGCTGAGCTCGAGTCCGTGCAGGTCATTTGGCAGGATACGACAGAAAGAGAGCCAGGTATAAGACCCCAGGCAGAAAACAGCACTTCAATTGCCAAGGCTGACTGATAAAGCTGAACACGACTGCAACAGCAATAACTAAATCTACACAAATAGCAAGTCATCCAGGGATATTTCCTGAGAAAATATTTTCACGTTTTAGGTATGAAAACAGCTTTACAGCATAGACCTTAGACAGAAATAACGTAAGAGTTTAGGGATACCTGTTGGAATATGGACTATCCGTACAGCACTCTCTGTTTTATTGACATGTTGACCACCAGCTCCACTGGCTCGCTTTGTTTCAATCCATAAATCTTTAGGATTAATTTTCAGATTAATCTGCATGATAGAGACAGAATACACCTTTGATTTTCCTCTCCAAGCAAACACCACTTTTAAATATATACATACTGTTCTTTGTTCTAATGTTTTATTTAAGACTCAACAGTATATTTCAGTGGAAGCTTAACATCCTTTACAATATATTCCATCTACTGGAACAGCCAAATAATAATAGTAAATAGAAAAAAGTTCCACTGACAAACTACAGTGCAAGCTCCTACAAGGCTACACTCAACACAAAGCTGCACTTTTCAGCTACTTGTGAGCCACGCTACAGTCTCTTGTAAGCTATCTGGACAGCTAGCCCCAGAAGAGAATAAAATTATTAGTTGGCATTTTGGAAGGGGTAAAATGTAGGTTATATAAAGAATGCATCCATGAGCAAAACCTCTCCAATAAAAACAAAAAAGACCAGTCTTTTGCTATTGTATCAAAGATCCCACAGTCGCTTTGTAATGCATGGCGTGCAGTCTGCAAGGAAAAGACAATATTTTAGTGGGGAACTGGGCATATTTACAAGCCCTTGCTGTCCATCTTGCATTTCCTATTTCAATTTGAATCAGGCTGGATAAGAATCAACAATTTCTTAAATGTTTCTTTTTAAAATCAAAATCCAAAGAATGCATGTTTCTTCAGAAATTTACTCAAGTACAAATGGGAAAATTGATTTACAATTTATTTACATTTTTATCCAGCTTTATCATGACTGCTCATGGCAGGTTACAATAAATTAAGAGCTTTCCAGTTGTCAATTTAAATCAGTAATTTAAATCTGTTTGAATTAAATCAATCCATCCCAATCTGATTTTTCCCAAACCAAGGTCTATGCATGCACCACAAGCGTGCATACACCCACTGCAGCCCCACTTCTTCCTCTCCTGGTTGTGGTGGGTCGGGAGACTTTTCTAAGTCCCCCTGTGCGTACACACTATGTGCATGCGCACAATTCCAGTTTTGGTCTGCATATGTGCCTAAGGTGCACACATGGACCTTGGACTCAAGTGTGTTCTTTGTTTTTGGAAGTTATTTAATATAAATACAACTTACTTTACCATACAATGGAGCCTAGTGTGAGCAAATCCAGGACCGTATTCTTATTATATGCGTATCTCTTGCTCTCTAACCCTTTCGAATATAAGCATAGTAAATATGTGAAGCATAACTTTTTTTTTTTTAAAAGCCAACAAAAAGCAAAAAGTCAAAATACTAAAAAGAAAGCTACTTTATGCATTTTCAAGATGATGGGTAATGGGATGTTTGTTAGAGCTAGATGTATTTAAGTATATTCTACCTCAGTGGGTTGTGGCAATATTGCTACCGTCATTGTGCTGGTATGAATGCGGCCTTGCTTTTCTGTCTTTGGCACTCGCTGTACACGATGCACACCTCCTTCAAACTTCATATGCCTGTATGCTTTAAGACCTACAACAACAGCTGATGCGTGCCTGAGGCCACCTTTAAGGCAAAGGGAAAACAGTCTTCAGGAAACTATTCTGTATGATCCTATTACAATCTAAAAATATTGGGAGGGATTATCTGGCTTCAAGAGTCCTTATCTAGTCTTGAGAAAATATCATCACCATAAGACTTGCACAAGACCTAGAGGATATGCCAGGGAATTATATTGGGAACCAGGCCACAGAATGTAATGGATGGCTTCTAAGAAGTACTGCTACCAATGGGCACCTGAATATGGGTTGCCATAAATTAAGCAAACTTCTGGCCCTGGAAAATCAAGCAGCTAAGTCCCCCTCATTTGAGAGGCATACATAGCACAAAATTTCACCCTTTTAGGGAATAGTTTATGTATGTTCTTGAAGAAAGTTAGGAAAATTTTAAGCAAGCTATATGTATATCAAATAGTGCTTCACAATTCTAGATCAACTCTTCACCAGCTAGCCTGTTCTTTATTTCTTAATATACTTGGGCTACTGACTCACACTGTCCTCAGTACTGGAGAAAACCCAGGATACTAGCTTTCCAGAGAGATAGTAATAGGCTTTCCTTCCTGCCTGAAGCCTGATCACACACACTTACACCAGCTTAACTAATGGCATAATTATAAACAAATTTGATTAAACAGACGTTCTGTTGACACTCAAAATCTCAATTAAACTTGGCTTGCTTTGATTAAACTTGCAATTTCTATGCTTACAAGACAAGCCCATAATATTCTAGTATGGCATTCCCATGATAATTACCTTCTATATTATCTAAAATAAGGACTTTGTAGAGAAGAAAAGTGTGATTACTAAAATTTTCACTTCTGTCCCCACTCAAAGAGGTCAAAAACTTGGTGAATGCCAAAGTAAGGTTTATTTAACGGAGGCTGTCAAACTCATCCCTGTAAAGGCTGTTTTTAAAAAATAATCATGGTCTATACATGTTTATGATGATTCCTCCCCTACTATTAGAGCACTCTAATAGAGCTCTCCCCTATTAGAGCGCTCTAATAGTTAAGGTGCATTGCACTCCACATTATAAAGCCCCAACTTTCTATTTGGTATAAAACTGGCATGATTTAGGTTAGGATAGTGACATTCGTAAAGGAGGATCACTAGGTTAAGCGGTTCATGCTTTGCAAATTTCAGTCAAATTGGCTGAATAACAGCTGAGATATCGGAGCTCAAAAACCACTCTTTGAACTCTGTTTTTTCTCCCAGTCTGACCGTCTCGATCTGGGCAGGGTAGAGGGGTTTAATGTCAGTGAGGCAGAGCTATGAGCCTTTTAGAAAATTAAATGAGGCTGCCAGGGAATGCATTGGTGGTGGTGGTTTTTTTTTTTTTTAAAAACCCAATAAGTTTAAGTTATCACTGTGAAAATAATCCCATATTAGCCTATGGAGAGGGGTGGGGCTGCTTAGAAGAGCACTGAGTGGGGCTTGGGCCAATCGTGCCTGGGGGTTTCAGGCTGCAGTGGAGGACAACCACCCCCACGCCCCTGGTCTCCTCCCCCTTGCCACCGCTCCTTGCTCCTCCTGGCCAAGCAGTGGTGCGGCCCCACTGAGCCCCTTTGCCAGAAGTCTGGGGAGCGGGGGGGAGGGAGAACTATTGCTGCTCCCCCCGGCTCTCTTTAGCTTGCTCGCCCACCTCCCTTGCCAGCAGCGGGGGAGGGAAAGAGGGTTGCCGCAACCGCCTACCCCAGGAGATCTCCTTCCTCACTCTCCAGTTGCCCTGCCCTGGCCACCTACCTGTAGCTCTGCTCTTTGCTTCCTCGTACTGTCCCGGCCGCTCCTACACTACCTTTCAAAGGCCCTGCGCCGGCTGCCCATGCACTCCTGGGGCCCCCACCATGTTTCTTACTCGGTTCTTCAGTTAAAGAACATGGTGGGTGCCCCAGGAGCACATTCACATGGACAGGCGGCGCGGGGCCTTTGAAGGATAGTGTAGCAGCAGCCGGGATAGCATGAGGAAGAGAGGAGCAGAGCTACAGGTAGGCGGCCAGCCCCACTGAATTTGGGGGGGGGGGCAGGGGGGACTGGAGGGAAAGTAACCCCCCAGGAGATCTCCTTCCTCGCTCCCGGTCCCCTGCCCACACCACTTACCTTTAGTCTCCTCCTAACTTTCCCATGCTGTCCCAGCTGCCGCTACACTATCTTTCAAAGGCCCCATACTGGCTGCCCGTGCGCATGCGCTCCTGGGGCCCCCACCATGTTTCTTACTCTGTTCTTCAGTTAAAGAACATGGTGGGGGCCCCAGGAGAGCATGTGCATGGGCAGCTGGCACAGGACCTTTGAAAGATAGTGTAGCAGCGGCCAGAACAGCATGAGGAAGCGAGGAGCAGAGCTACGGGTAGGCGGCCAGCCCTACCGGATGGATAGATGGGGGGGAGGGGGAGGAGGAGGAGGAACTACAGCCCCTGCTCATATCTAGAGCTTGCTCCTCACCCGCAGTCAGTCTGTCTCTCTCTCTCTCTCACACATACACACACACACAGAATCTTCATACACAAGGATGAAGAACAGATTTTTCTGCCCTCATACATCTAGCTTCCTTCTATTCTGGATGGTGAAGGTGAAGATTAGCCAGAAAGCTGGCACCATGGCAAGCAGAGGCTGTTACGTCAAGTGAGTTTGTGTCAAGATAGGTGTCGTGGTGGCCGGGACAGCATGGGGAAGAGAGGAGCAGAGCTACAGGTAGGCGGCCAGCCCCTCTGGATGGGGGGGCGGGTGGAAAGGGATTGCTGCAATACCCCTGGAGATCTTCCTCTTGGTCCCCTGCCCGCCTACCTGTAGCTCTGCTCCTCGCTTCCCCATGTTGTCCTGGCTGCTGCTACACTATCTTTCAAAGGTCCTGCGCTGCTGCCCACATGCATGCGCTCCTGGGACCCCCACGTTTCTTACTCTGTTCTTCAGTTAAAGAACATGGTGAGGGCCCCAGGAGTGCACGCGCCTGAGCAACAGCATGAGACCTTTGAGATAGTGTAGCGGTGGCCGGGATAGCATGGGAAAGTGAGGAACAGAGCTACAGGTAGGTGGTCAGCCCCACCAGATGGGGGGTGGTAGGAGGAACTACTGCCCCCATCCGTAGCTAGAGCTCACTCCTTGCCTGCTGAGTGTGTGTACAGTATCTGTCTTGCGTGTATCCTTGTATGCAAGGATGAAGAAGAGATCATCTGCCCTCCATACATCTAGCTTCCTTCAATTCTGACTGGTGAAGATGAAATTCCAAAGACAGGGCCTAATACAGCGTTCTCTACATGTCCTGAAGGGATTTTCAGATTAGTTGACAGAGGACAGAATAGTTGCTGAAACTGTAACCCTTTACAGCTGCTGATGTAGATATATGCCCATCAGTTCACTGAAGGACAATCTTGATGCCCTATCAATATCAGTTTTAAGTATAGGCATGTGCCCATCATGGGACATCTGATCCCCAGTGTTGGACACCACAGCTCTGCAGGCTAGAAGAATTAGATAAAAAGTTACAGATTCTTAAGTCATTGGTGCTCAAGAAGCAAACTATTAAGAAGACAGATAAGCAAAATGGTTTGATGCAGCTGAGCTGGCATAGTTTTGCTGATGGGAGAGATGGTACTGGTTGGCAAGGATTCCTGTGGCATCTGATGGTGGCACAGTCTAGAGATGAAATAGTTATCTGCATGAATATTGCAAGAGTAGGCTTCATGGTAAACCAATCCAGCAATGATTGGCTAACAAGTTGGTAACAGACTGCTGCTATTACTGATTGCTGCTACCAATTACTGTATTACCAATTTTCTCCATTTACCATGTTGCTATTTGACCTTTACCCATTCATTTCATGTTTACTCTTACCCTCCCTTTGCTCAGATTCCTACAACCTACAAAGACAAAATGGACAATAGTTCTCTTATATGGCCAAGGAAGGAGGGAAGGGTTGTGCCTGTACAAAAACTGATTGGTTGAAACAGAATAAACAGGCAATGGACACAAACCTGGAAGTTATCGGTTAAACTGATAACTATTATCAATATTATTTGGGAGTTTGAAAAGTCAGTTAACCAATAACTGTATTCTGTTACAGATCACGATTGGATTTTCATGTATATTGGTTGTTAAGTGCAGTTACCACGATAGGTATTTTTTTCCAGCTGCATCACACACACAATAGGAGATTAAAATTATGGAGCATAAAAGGGGATGCCTTGGTAGTGTATGATATGGCTCCCATCTAGAACACATGAGTACTGATGTGTGTCCCTCCAAAGTATTTGTTGAAAGTTGGGCAATGGCCAGTGCTCCCATGGGTTCTGAAGCATGGACCTCTGGCCAGTGGGTTCAAGTATACAGATTTCAAATCTCTTCCAGAACGTCTTATATATCCTAGAAAATTTCTAAAATCATGAGGTCGTCTTGACGGGAGTTTCAGTGGATTGGTAAGAGGTACCCAGTACTGAATCTAGGTCCCATATGAGCTCCAAGTCCGGTTAAGAGGCTTTGTCGAGTTGAGGCAGGAGTTGTCCAGGGAATGAAAGGCTAGAGAGTGAAGTGTCCTAACCAAAGATGTTCTTGGCATTGAAGGAAGATCTTCCTGAATAGATGAAAAACAGTATCTGTGCCAGAAGTTTCTTCTCGGGCCTATATGGAGCCTGAGATAGTGAGTCCTGCTTCAAAGGTTTATCCCCAGCAGGAGGAGCATAATGGTAGTCTTCAAGGAATTGCCCTTTGGATAAGACCCATCTCTAGGACGTATTAGCCATGTGTGAGTAGTGTCAGGGGAAAGGCCTTCTTAAGAACAGGGTCCCCTGTTAACTGCTTTTTTGAACAGATGAACAGCACCTTCGTGTTGGCAGTGAAGGTGTAGAGGGCTCAGCAAGAAGTTTGTCGGTGCCATATAGTTGATTGGTACAGAATAGGTTAACATTTCAGTGCTGGGCCCATCGTTGTCAAGTTGGGCTGTACCAGGTAGATGATCCTGGGGCTCACAGATGTAGTCTGAGGAGTCAGAGAGGAATTCTTAGGTGTGGGAGTAGGTGCCAAAGAGAGCTCTTCTTAAGCATGGCATTCTAGTCCTTGCCTCACTCCCTTCAAGAATATTTTTGGATAAGCTTTCTTGGAGCCTCAAATTGCAATCCTCAGGTGCTCTGGCTATCATGAGGTAAAAAGTATCACAATTTTTAATCTTGTGAAACAAACTCAGGCATGCTAGCCACAGATCATTAGTGTCAACAACAGTAAAGTGTACCAGGCAAGACACACAGCTGGAATTCCCCTTTCTTGGGGAATCATTTTTGGGGGGGGGGGGGGTGTAAAACCTGAGATCAAGTCCCCCCCCAAAATGTAATTATGTTACTAAATACCACCCCATTTTAAACCTAAGCCTAACTTATTCTAAACATAATACTATTTACAAATACTGCTAATAAGGCTAACAGGTTCTGTGAAGGAACAAATATCCCCAAAACTAAACTTGCAGTAGGAAGAAACTGAGGTGGGCAAATGGCCCTATCACCTTACCCACCCTCTCTTCGGTGTGTGCCAAGCCACACAATGAGGGGAAGGTAGGGGGCATAGGAATTCCAGTGTACTGCTTAAGATAAGGTGCTTGAAAGGCTGCTTGCTGCACATTCATTCCCAATGTATGTGGACAGACACCTGAAGTAATAATTAACAAATAAACTCTGTAAATATTCAGCCAATTGCCACTCATAGCTATTTCCCCCCACCATCTTTTGAATCAGTGAGGCCACGATCCACAAACCACTTATTCCAGAATAATCCCTGCAGGGCTTCAAGGGGCTACTCCAGCATAAGTGGTTTGTGGATCATGGCTTGTGTATCTATCCATTGTTGTATAGCGTATGTTTATAAAGGCATTAAAAAGAAAAATGTTCTATAGGTACAATAGCTCAAATACTACAAATAGTTCAATTATTCAAATATTACAAATATCTTTCCATTGCGATCAGTATATTGTATGAAGGAGTTAAAATAGCTTTTTATACAAGCCTATATAATTACCAGGTCATACTAAAAGTTACGGTGGCAAGTTTAATCTGAGTGAATGTATTGCTTGTGAAAGATGCTTGAGTGAGGGCCCTTAAGACTGAAACTATGGATTTGGGTATACAACATGTACAACACTTGACAGCATCAGCATGGGTTTTTCTACACTGCCCTCCCAATGTATTTCAACATAAACTTTAAGGGATAGCCACTAGAGGTTACGAGATACTTCACCTCCCATTGCTATTTGGTCCTGGGTCTCTCTGGAGACTGTCAAAACCCCTATCAATGACAACTGTGATGGTGGTCTTGATATGTGGAGGCCTGCTAAATAAGAATGGATAGAGCCTGCTAACTCATTCTAGATAGTTTATGGGATGATTGTAAACTGGTCAAAAAGGAAAGGAGATGGAGACAAGCATAAAAGAGTCATGATAATCTACTTTTCATAGTTGATTTTGTTCTGTTTTTTATTAAAATGTCCAGAGTGCGGTTGCCGTGTTGGTCCCAAGTGACAAAGAGACAAAGCGGTTTGAATATCTCTTATTGGACCAACTGTTGTTGGTGGAAATAAGCAAGCTTTCAGGCCACACAGAGCCCTTCCTCAGGCATGTAGCGTAGCCAGCAGAAATATATACACTGAGCAAACGTAGGTTAGGTATATATGAGGGGCATGGAATGGGTGGGAGTGGATGGAATAAGGTGGGAGGAGGGGTACACACACACAGGTGCCAGAAACTTAAATTATTTTTGTAAAATTATATATTGGTGTAAGACAAAGAAACAATAGGTAATAATTAAACACAGAGAGGGCAAACATATGGGTTGGGAGTATAGTGGGGAAATGGTTACTCTTCTGTCAGGGATTGATTCTGTCCTGCTGATCCCAAGTCAACTCTTTCAGTTCAATATTTTGTTGGCATGCAGGACCAACCTTAGGCAGGCCCCCCGTGCATTCCTGCACTTCTGGGGACCCTGCAGAATGCCCCCCATCTCCAAAGCAGCACTGGCAGGGCTTTCTTCCAGTGGGGTCCAAAATGCAATGGTTTTAGGTCCCTGCGGGAGCTGTAGCCACTTCCACAATGTACTGAATTGTTTTTTAAAAACTCGTATGGTTTTTTGTGTTTGAAAGCAAGCATCAGACTGCCAGGGGATATGGCCTTGGGAGGGGAGCTCCACCATGTGGGGACCCAATTTTGTTTTTACCGTGTGCCCTGTAAATTCTAAGGTCAGTTTGCTGACATGACAAGCTGACATAGTTGTGGTTAACTGACCCGCTTATTAACCAGGGAAGATTTTAGTAATCGTTTTAGAGCAGGTGACACAGGGCTCTGTTGTGCTATGGTGACTGCTGGGGGGAGGGGTCATCTCTTCTCTCCCATGACCATGTAGTGCTCATATCCACTTGTCAAGCTAAGACAGACATGCTTGAGAGGTGTGGGGAAAGAGTTCTTTTGGGCTCTGCAGGAAGGAGAAGCTGATAGGAGTGTAGCAAGGGGCAGGGGTGTCCTGAGGGATTGTGAGGCTCTGTACAAAACTGCAGGTTGGTGTCCCAATACCTTTCTGGGGCTCCTCCTAGAATCAGGACCACTGCAAATCAGTGCACCCAGGTAGGCTGGTTTATTTGTTCATTTTATTTAAATTTATATCCTGTCCATTCCACAAAAAGTAGGCTTAGGGCGGGTTACAGTAATCTGACTACTTTGTAAATCTGACTACTTTGTTGCCAAAATGCTCAAGTAAATGGACCTTAAGTAATGTGGTTAGCATGAATCAATTATATCCATGATGACTTAAATCTATCAGTTAATAATATATACAGCTATCCAAACTGTAGTTAGTATAGAAGTCTTGACAAAGTTGTATGCAAAGAGACTTAAACAAGAGTCCTACATGCTAAATGTTCTTTTAAATATTTCTGCTATAAAAACTATGCAACAATCAGATGAAGGTTGTAGTCGCTCTGAAAAATACTGCATGTGCTACCTATGTAGTGGGCACAAGTCCTACTTAAGCAAATGGGATGCGTGTGCGCTATATACTAGATAATGCAGTACCCCAAGGAGGATTACTAAAGTGAATTGGGCACAGTTTACTGCTTTACGCATAAAGATTCTCAATTAATTATCAGAACTGTCTAGGTTTTTATAATAAGCATATTGTACCTCAAACTTAATTAGCACCCTTTACTAAGCTTGGTTGATAAGAGATTGCATTCTCGCTAATGCCTCAGCAAATTCCATATTCAAACTCCTTGCTCTTACAGTGAAGTTTACTTGTTCTACTTTTATCTGTCATGAAACCTTTTACATGTTTGCAAAACTGATACATCTTCAAAGCTAGACCAAAAAAAACCCACACCTTATTTATTTGCATTTGGCACACATACCTTCATGTCATTGATGGAAAGTTTCAGTGAGTTAATCTGATTCAGTGAACCTTTAAAAAAAACTACCAACCACACTTAGGGAAAAAGATTAATTCAACATTTGTTAACTGGATCAAGACAATGCACCACCCACATCAGTGCACAATTCTTCAATTGAAGACAATGGCTCCACTCCCATTGACTTTAATGGATGTAAGATTGCAAACCCTGTAATTTAACAAGAGTACCTTATCATTCACATTGTGGCTAGATGAGTACGCCTACCAGAAGGCTAGGTATTTCAGATTCAAAAAGTCCCCTTACTTGTCTACTTCAGGCATGTCCCTGAATGCAACAATGTTGGCATGTGTAAGAATTAGCAAAAGGTGAATTGATTAATCCAATCAATAACATCTCTAGAGATTCTGAAATAAAAGAAAACCTGAGCTCATCCAGTTCATTAGCAGATGCAGTTAAAACTGGTCAAGTGACAAATGAGACAAGAATGGAGGGAGATTGCATAGCTTAATCCTGGCAGTTACAAAAACTAAAACCCCAGTTCACTTTAAGAAAAAAAAAAAAAATCAGCTGCATGATTTAATTCAGTACCTTTAATTTAATCTTATAAATAAATTCCATTTCAATTAAGTCACTAGCTCACTTGATGGCACTGTCAGGAAAAAAAGGCAGTCTAAGGTAGGGTGTAAGACTATGTAAAGGAGGAATTTTCACATGCAATTTGCCCACCCTCAGAGGTCCAATACCTGGGTTTATACCTGCAAGCACTTTGTGGCTGGAATAATTTTGCTATGCACATAATGTTGAGTTTATTGGGCAAATCACATACTTTATTTACTGCCTATAGTGAAAACTGAAAGCAAAAGGCAAACAAAGCTAAAGCAAACTATCTTTGCAAGTTGTCACTACCCAGTTTCTTGCATCCATGACTCACAATGATGTATTAGCAGGTAGCAACACAAACATTTATTGGCGTCTTGCCCACAGTGGTGTTGGAAATCCTTGACTACTGAAGCTCTCTGCTCTCACCCCCCTCATCTCTGTTCAACGCTCTGCTGCCAAAGTCATCCACCTAGCCTGCCGCTTTGACCATGTTCAGCCCCTCCTCTCCGCTCTACACTAGCTCCTTCTGCATGAATGTGTTCAGCACACACTCCTGGTCTTCACTTTCAAGGCTCTTCATGGCCTTGCACCCATATCTCTCTCCCCGCTCTTGTATGCTGCCACACTTCTGCCCAGGAGCTTCGATCCTCTGCCCCCACCCTTGTTTGCTTGCAACTTCCCTGCTCCTCTAAACATCTTTGCCCTTTCTCTCTTCTGCCACCCGTGCCTGGAACGCCCTCCCTTGATACATTCGTTCTGCTCCCAACTCTTTAATTCCTCCTGAAATCTACCTCTTCTATCAGGTTTTCCCTAGCTTGTCCTGAGTGAAATTGTGTCCTCTTATCCCCTCACTCAAAATCTCTTCTCTGTAACTAATTTAAGCACATGCACATGCAATTTCTCAACCTCATGAACGTACTTTTGTCTCTCCCGATGTTTGTCTCTGCCTGGTCTCTCCTAGATTGTAAGCCTGTTGAGGTAGAGACCTATCTATAATTATTCATTGTACAGTGCCAGGTACACTGTTGGCACTGTATAAATATTAAATAGTAATAATAATGTCAATGTTTCAGCTTCAAATCACTTGTGCTGGCAGACACTTAAGCATTAGGATGGGCTGCCCTACAGTAGAGATACAATTGGAGATAATCTAATTCAATAAAACAATCTTTTAATAGGCCTCTAAAAAGCCACAAAACTAGTTTCTTCCATTTCATTTTGTTTTACAGTAGTTTGTTGCCAGAACAAAATTCTTCTCTCCCAAGTGCCTGTTGTTTCAAGAAAGCATTACACTATATACTTAACTTTTTTTGAATGACAAACTGAAAAAGTTCTCAGGCAAAAAGTTTTGGGATAGGGATCCCCTTATTACTATGCGTTTACACAGCATCTAGCACAACATAGCACCAATTCATAGAGTATTAACATCACTGCAAAATATATAAAGTAACAAAAAGATCTTTATTATTATGTACTTGTGTGTGTCATCCTAGTATTATCTCAGAGGTTCCCAAAGGCTTTGGCTGCATGACTCCATTTTGAGACTTGAGTATAATTCTGTGACCCCAGGCAGCAACAAACATGTGCAAATCCTAATAAATAACCATAAGAATCATGACCTGCAAATGGTGTGATCCCACTTGGGTTTTTGATACATCGTTTGGGAACTTCCGCTTTATTTCCAAGACTTGTGACGGATGGCTCTGGAGCAGCACACGTATAGCAGCCTCATGTTACGTCAGCCAGCTGGCCAGCCTTACAGCAACAGTTCAATTTTACTAACCCAGTGAGGCCAGACTTTGAACCAAGGCCTACAGTTCCATGTTGGACACAGGGTGTTTTCAGACGTGACAGTGGCATGGATTAATCCGCTTTAGCATGGATTAATCTGGGTGCCACCGTCGCTTTTGAAAACTGCTGCCAGATGTTACCACGGTCTGGCTCCTGACTCTGATGGAGTTTAGCCCCGGGCTGTCAAATGGGGATTTCCCCGAGTGACAGCCCAGGCTAAACTCCACCATGGTCAGGACCCAGCCAGCAGACCCAGAGTAAAGCAGGTTATGTCAGGGTGAAACCACCCTTGGTGGTTATTTATGCATGCTGCAGGGCTGTATTGGTGCCCTATGCAGTCCTGAAACATGCATCAATGACCACCAAGGGTGGTTAGCGTCATGTCTGTTTTCACCCTCAGATAGCGCACTTACTGTGATCCAGTGAACGGGTGCCATAGTACTGGCCACCATGGCTGCTTATCAGCCGGAGGGGAGGGATGAGCAGGGGCGAATGCACATCTGTGTGTCGCCCTGCCCCCTCACCGGCCCAATGTAACACGTCTTTGGTGGCACGGTGGATCCTGGCTGCCTCCACCACCCAGAGAAGTCTGTGGTGGTGGCAGCAGCTGCCATTACATGTAAAAGCACCCACTGTCTGCTGGACCACATCGTACCCCAGTAGAAAGCTTCTGAATAATGTTTTAATATATGCTAAGAAAGAACAACAAACTGCACCTATGCCATGGCACTATTTTGACTTGCATAGGTGGTTTGTTGTTCTTTCTTGCTTTTGTATTTACTGCACCTTTATATCTGTTGTTTGTGCTTAATATATGCTAAGACAATTAGAACATTGTAAAAAAGTTAATTTCAGACTAAGTTTTTTAAACCGTTTCAGATCTGAATTTTTGGCCTGCCTAACCTGCACCTATTGTCCAGAAACCCTGTTAAAATACAATACCCCATCTGCATTCTAGTCCAGGCCACACAACCTCTTTCCTTCCTCGTACAATTTACCAGCCATCGCCCACATAGGAATCTCCATTTCATCTGCCCATTTCCCATTATGCAGTAACAGCATCTCACTTCATTTGCATCTCATACAAGCACTTGGCTGCTTTACGATTATGGCAAAATAATCTCTTTTGGCTTATGCTGCACATATAGTTCAGAAACGATGCTGCAACATACATTCCACTCCACTGTGTTACTTACTGATCTTTTCAAGGTGCACACTATGGGATCTGCAGACTTAATTTTAAGTTTATATTGCATACAGTATTTGCAGATTTTAAAATCCATTAATATCCATATTTTAATTATTCACATGAATAGCTATTGCCACGGATAGGTCCTATCCCTATTCATCTCTCTGAGCCCTCTCTGGCCTGCTCTCCCACCTAGAAATCCAGAGCTGTACTAGTCTCCTCTATGGCTCTTCCACAGCCCTGGTCCTTGCCAGGATATCTTCTCCTACCCTCCACTGCACAGCTTTGCTTGCTCAAACTTTCAAAACCTTGTTTCCATCTCTGCATGCTCCACCAAGGAAGTGTTTCTTGGCCCCACTTATTAGCTTCTTTTAGTCACAATAAGCATAGCTATTGGTTGTAACTGAAGAACAAATGTAATGAAGTTGGTAGCATATTTTTCAGTTAAACAACAAATGTATGTCACTTGAAGCTATGTATTTTTTTAAAAAGGTGTATTAGAGCAGCACATATCAAAACAAACAAGTATACGTCCTCAGATGTGTAGTATCTTAACTGGTGTAGATGATGAAAAAATTACAAAACAGCAACAAAAACCAACCCAGGATCAGTGCTCAACAACTATGCTTTTACCAGAAAAAACAAGAGATCATATTTTTGTGCAGTATTATTTGAATTTGCCTTCCTGTTGAAAGACATTAAAATTAAATGAGAAAATGTGTAGCTGAAACCAGTATTTTAGATAAATCCAAGATATGGTCTTAAGGCTTTATCACCAAGGGGTTTTGTGGGGGGGTTTTTTGGGGGGGGAGAAGGGGGGGAACTGTAGCAGGCTTTTTGGTGTAGTGTTTTTTTGTAAGGTATTTACAGGGCTGTAACTGTCACAGGGGAAGGAAGGGGCAGATGGGAAGGAGGAGAAGGAGGGGGCAGGATAAACCCACGGGGAAGGGGAAACCTCTCAACCACACACTTATCGG